>LOJH01047871.1:271-13128 GCA_001685095.1 Ellobius talpinus
AACTGTGGTATATTCAGTCTAATTATAAATTAATGATTGCATTTCATTGTAGAAATTTTTTATTCATTCATTTATTTATTTATTTTTTGGGGACAGGTTTACTCTGTGTGCAGCTCTGACTTTCCTGGAACTTGCTCTTTAGATCAGGTCAGCCTTGAACTCACAGAGATCCACCTGCCTCTGTCTCCCGAGTGCTGGGATTAAAGGCGTGTGCCACCAGTGCCTTTAAATCTTGTCACCTAGTCTATTCCCATAACTGGTGTTTCTGATTAGCTAGACTGTCTTTTTATAAAATGTATAGTAAATTTGTGGAATTTTTTAAAAACCTGAAACATAAGAATTGATACTATGAATGGGTTCAGTAAATCAATGAGTAAGGCACATATGGTAGGACATGCTGTACGCATGTAGAAGACTGAAGCAGGAAGACTAAGTTCTGGGTCCTTCAACAATGTGTAGTGAGGCCTTGTCTCACCTCCCTCCAAGTTTGAAAAAGTAATTTTAATGATGAAAATGTATTTAGAATTTTATATTGTACTTGATCCCTTTATGGTAAGCTGTTGTTTCTGCTTTACTGAGAGTTTATTGTTTTCTGAGAGCATTAGGAGAAACATACATATGCATACAAGTCTGTATGCACAAGGGAAGTCCTGCTGTATAGAGTGGTGTTTTAAGATTTGCTTTAAGAAACAAACAGTAAAATCAGGATGTTTTATTTTGGTTTTATTTTGTTTTTAATTATGCATATATGTCTGTGTATTAGTATGTGTATGTGGGTGCCAGTGGAAGCCAGAAGAGAGTGCTGGATCCTTTGGAACTGGAATTTACAGATGGTTGCTAGAGGAGTTGGGGTTTTAGGCTCTAAATCTAGTCCACTGGAAGAATGAGAAGTTCTTGTTTCTGCATTTTTAAGGGTAAAGGATAGAAATGGCGTTTTGAGGTAGAGTCAATGTGGTAGGAGTTTGTGAAGCAGCAATTCCTATTAGAAAAAACAAATACAAATTTTGAGAAAGAAATAGGACTTTTTAGAATCAAATTAAGAATATTAAACTTTGAGTCTGGAGAGATGGCTCAATAGTTAACAGTACTTGCTCTTCTAGGTGACCCAGGTTCTATTTCCAGCACCCACATGGTGGGTCATTTCTATCTGTAACTCCAACTCTAGGGCATACAGCACACTATTTTGGTGCCAGGAATGAATATGGTATACAAACGTACATGCAAGCAAAACATACATATAAATTTAAAGAGTATTGAACTTTTGTTTATGCCATATGCATAAACTGAAAAAAAAATGATTGTGTATGGCTTTATAAGTTTGGTTTAGAAAGATCAATTTGTGCTTTCTTTTGTAGGGTTCTTAAGTTAAATTTTAAAGATTTAAATTTTTCAGAGAGAGAGATTGGTGCATGTGGAGGCCAGAAGTAGGTCTCAGATCTCCTGGAGCTGGAGTTACAGGTAGTTTTGAGCCATCTCATCTAATGCAGGTGCTGGAAACTGAACTCTGGATCTCTAAGTACAGGCTCTTAGCTGCTGAGCCATCTCTCCAGACCCTCAGTTTCTACTTTTTCTTTCACAGACATCTTCCAGATATGTGGGACTTTTTTTGTTCGTTGTTTTTGTTTTTAATTTTTAGTAGTGGTCCCGCTGCTTACCTGGGTTTACAGAGTTGAGACCAAAACCACAATGGGAAACAATTTAATGAGCCCCTGCCTCGAGCTAATAAAAGAAAAAGTGCTGGAGGGATAGCTTAATAGGTGAGAGAACTATTTTGGCATGTACAGGCCCTGGGTCCAATCCTCAGCAATCCTCACAACTAATAAAATTTTGGTAAAGACAAAATTTTGAGTTCCCTATAGTTTTGTATATGATTCTGGGAAAAGGTATTGTATGAGTGAGAGGTGAGGAGAAATGGGAGGAAGGAAGGACCTGAAATGGTTGTGAATTTGTTTGTGAAACAACATTCATCCATATATTTTTTCTTTTTAAATTTTTAATTTTATTCTGGAAGGCGCACACGCCTTTAATCCCAGCACTTGGGAGGCAGAGACACGTGGACTGAGTTTGAGGCCAGCCTGCTCTCTAGAGTGAGTTCCAGGACAGCCAGGACTATGCAAAGAAACCTTGTCTTGAAAACAAAACAAAATAATAAAAAAATATTGCCTTATTTGTATGAGTGTTTGCTTGCACATATATATGGGTATCATGTGTATGCTTGGTGCCCAAGGAAGTCAGAGAAGGCCATTATTAGATCCCCTGCAACTGGTGTTATGAATGGTTTTCAGTCATAATGTGGGTGTTGGTAGTCAAACCTTGGTTGTCTACAAGAGCAAGAGCAAGTGTTCTTAACCACTGAGCCATATCTCTAGTCCAAGTATCTGCCATACTCTTGATACCGTTGGTGAACAGAGCAAAACAAATGGTCCTCAGACTGTTGTTTTATTGTTTACTGTTTGTGGAATATTGTTCTTTTCCGTTGCATGTATTAATTCATTTGCACTTTCAAATTTTGTGTGTGGGTATTTTGCCTTCAGAAGTCAGAAAGGCTGTCAGATTGAAACTGTCATGTCTGAGTTGTTCTCTACAAGAGCAGAAGGTGCTCTTGATCCTTGAGCCAGCATGCAAGCTCATTTGCACTTTTAAATAACTCTCTAGTTGTACAGTATTGCATTTTCTCTGTTATAGAAGATGTAATTTGTCATCTTTTATTTTGTTGTTAGGGAAGGGGCGTATGCTAAAAAGTAAATCCAGGTCTTTGCACATTGTAGGACAGATATTCTACTACTGAACTACATCCTTAGTTAGGAATCCTCCCACTTTAATGGAGGCAGGTGTTACTAGAAGGACGGAGCAAAAAACAACAACAACAACAAAAGAGTTGGTTAAATGAGAGAAGCTGCAAGTATGCATTCAAATATATGGGCCAATGGGAGCCATTCGCATTCAGATCACACAGGTTTTGGAGAGGAAAGGGACAAAAATGATGGGATTATATTACAATCTCAAAATAAGAAAAAATAGACATGAGATTGGAGGATTGAATAAAAGGAGTGCAGAATAAATTTGATTAAGCAAAATATTATATAAAACTCAAAGAATTAGTAAAATTTTTATATTAAAATACTGTGTCAAGTGAATTTTATGTTGCTGAGGTATTAACAGGTCCTAAAATTAATTGTTAATAACAGTGATAATGAGAAACAGCTGTGGCTTGAAATCAACAGAAGCATCTCCTTTTATCTTCAAGTTGTAACTGTTTAGTAGTGCCAAAAAAAGGGTTCCTCTTTTTAAGGTTTTTATATTTGACTATGTTCTAGTTTTATATTCATTTCAACAGTTGTGGCCCAGGGTAAGTAAGGAGAGTGGGTCTCTTTATATCCCTGTATAAAATGTCATACAGGGCCAACACTATGGCAGATGATCATAACTTAAATTTTATAACTTAAATTTACAGGACTTTCTGTAAATCAGCATCCTAATGGTGCTGATTAAATGGGAATTGATTTTTATTAAGTATCAGTATTGGTTATTTTTATTTCCTTTTTGGGTTTTTTTTTCCTTAAAGGCAGCATTTCTCTACATAGCCCAGGCAGGACAGCTCCAAACACACAGAGATCCACATGCCTCTGCCTCTCTAGTTCTGGGATTAAAGGAGTACATTTTCCGGTCTAATCTGTTTGTTTGTTCGTTCAAACATGTATTTGTATATATTGGTAGGTGCATGTAGAAGTCAGAGGACAACTTGCACAAGTTAGTTTTCCTTCCTGGACTCATTCAGGTGGTTATGCTTGGTAGCAAGCGCCTACCTGATGATCCCACTCTACTCCAGAATGAATCAAGTTATAATTGCTTTTCCTTCATCATGTTGTCAGAGCACAACTTTCTATTGAAGTTTGTTTTAAATTTCAACTTGGTGAGTTGGCCCAGAGGTTAAGAGCACTTGTTTCTCCTGCGAAGGACCCCAGTCTGACTCCAGCAGCACTTGCCTCACGACTGTCTGCAGCTCCAGTTCCAGGGTTTCCAATGCCCCCTTCTGACATTTGCAGGCAAAACATTCATGCACATGAAGTTAATCTTAAAAAATTAAACTTGTAGACACACACAATTAAAAAATAAGTGAATCTTAATCCATGGCAGACTTTTATGGTAATACAGTACGTACCATTCACCCCAGAAGAGGAATCTAGGACAGACCAAAATCATTATTTTGTTTGTCATTGTACTTAAGTCTGACTTGATGAACCAGAAAGGTTTTCTTGGGGTTTACTTAACAGAGTATGAGTGAGGATTACTTGCAGGAGCAGTAATGGATCAGAAAACATCAGCTTCAGTAGGGAAAAGCCTACCTACCCCAACATAGGTGAGGAGTGGAGCTCTCTGCCCAACTTGTAGACAGGTCCACAGATAGAGGAAATCTCTGAAAAGATGCTCCTTCCCCAGCAGTTTTTACTATTTCTAGAAAACTTTAAGTTTTGGAGAAATGGACCAGTGTCCAAGAGCACATATTGTTCTTATAGAGGACCTGAGTTCAAGTCTCAGTGCCCATCTCAGGCAGCTCTAACTGCCTGAAACTCCAGCTTCAGGAACCGGCACCTTTCTGACTCCCTTGGGCACACAGGCAGACACATGTACATTCACATAAATTAAAAATTAAAAAAAAAGGTGGGTGGGACAGTATTTTCAAGTCTTAAAAAATTAGCAATATTAAACATTTTCTTCACACTATTAGTGTAGTAAATACATCTTTAAAAATGTTAAGTGAAAGAAGTCAAACAGAAAAGCCACATATTCAGAATCTATTTAGTATAAAGCATCCAGAATAGGCCAGTCTCTAGGAAGAGTAGATCATTGTTGCTGGAACTGTTGCATACTGGGAACAAGGTGTTCTTTTTCAGTGATGAAGATGTAATCTAGATATTGGTGGTGGTTGCCCACTGTGAATTGTGTACTCCCAAATGGTTAAAATACTAATCTTTATAAAACTGAATATTTTTCCAAAACTGAAAGTACTGCTATGGTGATTGTTTCATGTTGATGGTGTTTTTTAACTTCTGCCTCTCAACATTAATCTCTGTTTGTTTTATAGGTAAAATGATCCATTCAATGGTAGCTCATTTGGATGCTGTTACAAGTTTAGCAGTAGATCCTAATGGCATCTATTTGATGTCTGGAAGTAAGTTTGAACTTCTGTACAACCCTCAAACTTTATAAAAGAATTGTTACTCAGTAACAGCTTTATTTGTCTCTTACAGGCCATGACTGCTCCATTAGATTATGGAATTTGGACAGCAAGACATGTGTACAAGAAATAACAGCTCATAGGAAGAAATTGGATGAATCAATTTATGATGTTGCTTTCCACCCATCAAAGGCATATATTGCCAGCGCAGGAGCTGATGCTCTTGCCAAAGTATTTGTGTGAACCAACATAAATTGACATCATGAAAAAAGATTTACTGGTCAGAAAGGGGGTCTGTCTGCATCACTGCCATCAAGAAAGTTACTGATATGACACTACATGTGATCTGCCTGGGTAAAGCTACTGGGGCAGGCATAAGTTGTTGGGAATCACATCACCATGTCAGGCTTATTAGTTTAACTGTAATTAACTGTATTTGTGGGACAGAAAGAAAAAGGACTCCAGTATCTGTGTTGTATACTGGATATGAACTGAGCGTAATTTTTTTTAAAAAAGGTGTTTAAGCCAATGTGGAGTCTGATCTTACAAAAAAAAAAGGTCTTTTTGTTGGACTCTGTGTGCTGCCTTAGGGTTAGGAATGTGGTGCTCTTGTGGGGAAGCAAACTCCAAGAGTAGCTTTTCATCTCTTAGTGATCTTACGTTTATTGGTTGAATGCCGCAGATTCCCCTTTAAACTTATTTTGCTTTAAAAAAAAGAAAAAAAAGAAAAGAAAATTTAACTTAAAATATTTTAGCATTAGTTGCACAAAATGTTTGGATAAAATTCTAGTTTTTATAAGTCTTTTTATATATTTAGCCTGTCACAACAGTGCTCAAGATCATATTTGATGTTTTTCTGCATTATACAGCCCTAAAACACAGAGATCTCACTAACCTGCCACCTATAACCACTTTCTTTCCTCCTTTTGCCTAATACAGCTCAGCTAAGTCCTTCATAAAGATGATAAATCACCTTCGTCTACATGTCTTCATGAATCAAGGACTATTAAGTGTATTAAACAAAGCTGTGGAGTTTAGTACTCCAAATGTACTCTTTAAAAACTAATCTTGACATCTATCACTATGTGATATTTTGTACATCTTACTGTATTTACAAGTTTATTTATCAAGGATTATCCATCTTGCTAATGGCCTATTATTTATTTCACTTTTTGTTGGTCTTTATATCGTTTTATTAATGTGCTAAGGGAACCTGTGTATCTATTTTGGAGCTCTTTGAACAGTCTAAAATAGACTAAAAATGGAATATTTTATAGTTAATTTACAAACCAAGGTGTTTCTCCCTAAGATACTGTCTTGATTTACCATGAATCCAAAACCAAAACGATCTAGTTTAAAAAAAATTGGAGACTATTTTATTGCCATTACATATAGGATATTTTAAAAAGTTGGATCAGGATATAGAAGTCTACTGGGATTGGACTAGTTTTCCGTTTTATGTTTTTTTAGATGTGCTTAATTTTATGGTGTAACTAAGGATTTTCTTTGTGTAATGCATGATTAAGACAAAGTATTTTTTTCTAGTCTTCCAAAACCTTTTCTTTTCTGATCAGTTTGCGAGTTTTGATGAGTTTTGTAAGGTTTTTGTTTTACAGACTGAATCAGCAAATTTTTAAGATTGTACCACAAAGCAAACGTACAGCTGTTGAGAAATAATGTATATAAAATGCATATAATAAATATTGAATTGTGTACCTGTATGTTGCTGTTGGCCACATCATTTCGTGTTGAATAGTAAAGTACAATACTCTCCACAATTGAAGTAGGAAATGAAGGTGATTTCTTTGTCCTTTTTATGCTGTTCTTTTTATATTCCTAGTAGTTACTGATGTCCTAGTAAGGTTATAACACAAACATTATTTTTCTATTTCGCACCACCTGGGGAAGCTGTTATGCTATTAAAAGAAGTTAGTGTCATCCTCATCCACTAAGTTTCAGATACACAATTTAAATAAACTGCTTAGACAACCAGTTATTTAGAAACAAAACAAAAAGCTGAGCTTTACTTAGTAGTAAATAGTGTTGTTTTATCTAACTTAGCTGTTTTCCACAAAAATGTTAGCAAAAAATAAACTGCATTTGCTTAGTAGATAGTTGTCCTTATAAAGTTAAAAGTTAGCTATTTGAAAGAAAAAGCTTCAAGATACTAATACCCCCTTAGAAGAAATTGCAAATGGAATAGAATTAGGCATTACAGAATTTACATGCAGATTTCTATTTGGATTCCTGCTTTAAAAATTATACATTGAAAAATTTTAAGAAACTCAGTTGTTGCTAATAAAACACTAAGACTTCAGAATTTAAAAAGTAACTGTTGGTTTTGGGGTCTGGGGTGGTGATTCAGTGAGTGATTGCCATGTAAGTGTAAGGGCTTGAGTTTGAATCTCTGGCTCCCATATAAAAAGCGTGGTGTGACTGCATACATAGAACCCCAACGTTGAGGGGCCAGAGACAGGAGGGCCCTGAGAGCTCCCTGGCAAGCCAGCCTAGCCCTAAAGGTGAGCTATCTCAGCGAGCACATGCCCATCCTAACTCAAGGCATTAAGATGGGAAGCACTGGAGGAGGAAGCCTGGTCTGGCCTCTGCATGCATTCATGGGCATACACCTGCACTCTCGCAAGTTTAGACCATATGTACCCAAGAACACGAAGCGGCTTCTGTTTTCTGAGCTGAAAAATGAAAAGAACTAAAGGGATATTCTTCCTCCATACTCCTATTTTTAAATAATAAATTTCCTCAAGGCTAGTTTTGTTCTGGGAGCCTTCTGAAGCCCATTGCATAACTAATTGTAATTTGCTTGTTACTGCAGGGCATAAAAATTTGTGTCTTATGCTATATTAAAACTGGCTTTTAAAAATAGTATGTTTATTTTTTGTATTTTTTAGTGATAGCAAACAGATTAAAAGGTTGAAAAAGTCTTATATGTTTCTATTTATGATTTATGGAAAGTAACTTGGCTTTATATATGTTTTAATGGTATTTTACTTCTAGTATGTTTCCCCCCTTGCTGTTGAATCATTCTGTCTCATGATTGTAGTTACTTTCCTCATTTCAAGCTTTACCCAACATCTCAACTCAGTAGGAAGCTATAAAGTGATGTGCCAGGCCCAGGTATGGTGGCTTTCATGACTATAAGGTTGGCGTGGGATGTGCAGCAAAACATTTCAGAATGAGCTAGACATGTCTGCCAAAACTGGACTATAATACATCTTTTTAAAACTTCATTTTTAAAGCTTGTAAACTCTATGTGTCTATAAGCTCAGCATTGAAGAGGATGAGGCAGAAGATTTTGATGAGGCCGGCAAATTACTTTGTCTTAAAAGCAATTCTTTATTGTATATTCTTAGTTATTCTTTCTTTGTTCACTTACAGAAATGCTTAGCATCTTAAATTTTTAATTCCTCTCATTCTTTTGACAATAAATGTTAGCATCTTTGGTTGTCTGAGATGTTTCAAAGTTTTGTCCTTTGTTGAATTAAAAGACTTGTAAAAGAGCTAATGAATGGAAACTGGGGTTTCATTTGCTCAAGGGAGAGAATTTAGGAAGTCAGGTTAAATTGAACCTATTTCTTATGGTAAGATTCTCCTTGTTCACAATGACTTGTTTGCAGCCTTTGAGGGGAGGAGGAATGCTCTTTTTATTAAGTCTTTATGTCATTTTGGGGCAATCTCTTTTCACATAATAATCCTTACTCTCTGCCTGGGTTATGAAATTTGGGTACACTCCAGGAAGTCAAATGAGTCTACAACCAGTGCCTTTCCTCGGTCAGATGGTAGTAGACAGGTTGACCGTTGGGTAAAGGAGAGGCCAGAACCTGGTTTAGAGAAAGTAGGCAATATGGAATGGTAGATTCCTGTTGGGAGAGCCCTGTGGGCTCTAGTCTATGCTGAGTGGGTTTTTGATACTCTCCTTGACATCAACTTCATAAATATGGTTAAGTTTTTAAAAAGATGTTGTTTATGTTTCTCTTCAAGCAGGTACTCAAAAACATGCCCTAGTGGTTAAATCTGGGAGTCTACAGTAGGTGTTCAGCATGTAATTGAATGAAATATTACACAACTTAATTCAGATTGGTCATTAGCAGCAGTAGAATGTTTATCATAGAAGAAAAACAGTAGTGTTAATAAATAGGCACTTAGTCACTTCCAGTTTTATTGTTGACATCCAAGCTATTATGCCAAGTATTTTTCCCGGTACAATACTTGAGACATTTTTCAAAAACTTTCCGTGCTTAAACATTTTCTCAATTCTTGGAGTACATGCCTGTCTATACACATAAAATTAAGAATATAAATAGAAAAATACCAGGCAATCCTATTTTTACTCAATGTGGTATTTTCAGCCATTAGTTATGAAAACACTACAAAAGAAGCTTGATACATGTTCCATATAATGTGTATGAGGACTAGTACATGAGATAACAGCTGTCTTGTTGACTGGTTTTAAGAAAGCATCCACATGGGTCAAAATTACGCTTGATCTATGTTTAAAAGTTGCTCTGCTCTCCTTGCACAGTCAGTACAGAGTGAGTAGGGAAGGACCAGTGCTGTGTCTAACTGGAGCATACAGAGCCACTTTGAGTATGCATGTTTGCAGTCTTCAATTTAAACCCATGACATCTCTTTCCTGAGTTTCTAAGGACCCTGATTATCCTCGGCCAATCTAAATTCGGAGCTTCAAATGAAAGCTCATTTGCTTTAAACTGCTGTTGACATATTTACTGATCCTGGTAAGCTATAAAGTTACTTAGGTATTGAGAATACAGTTTGCATATTAGATCCTCATGTACTTATTTGAGTTGTCAGAGTATCACAGTTGGGATTCTAAGAAATCTCTACAAATGCCTCTAATGACGTCAGAGACAATTGGTTCTAATCCTGTGAACTCTCTGGTAAAGAAAGCGTGTGACTCCTTGGGTTTAGAGGCCATATCTCTCAGGTCATCCAGAGGTGCCCAAGCCACACCAACAGAGAAGATGGTGATACCTACAATGGAAATATTTTTAAGTGAGTTAAAAATAGGTCTAGTTTACATACAAAGTTACATAATCATATATTAATATATAACCTCAGAGAAAACTGCTTAACTTAAATGAGACCTATGCTAAGTTTTCTAGGTAGACTACAGACAGTTTGGTTGTGGTGAAAATAATTTGGTCAGAACCAAAAGCTTTGCTATTAACTTACTATAAATGATGAAAATACCATGATAGCATTAAAGACAATGTGTTGAACAAACTAGGAACAGAAGGACATCATCCAGCGGATCTCTTTGTAAAGATCCTACATATGTGGTTGGCAGTGAGGAAAGACCCTGCTACTGTCACTTTGAGACATCATTTTGAGGTCTTAATAAGCACATTAAATTAAGCCTGGCACAAAAGGATACATAAATGGGGAAGTCTGCATTGTCCTAGGAATAGGTACTAGTGATATTTTTGTTTCCTCTACTTCAGTCTTTGAAGTATTGACAAATCCAATTATCAAAAATTTCAGGTTTTGGAGTTGGAGAGATGGCTCAGCAATTAACATTTGTTGCTCTTGCACAGAACCTGTGTCTAGTTTCCAGGACCCACATAGTTCACAACCATCTAACTCCAGTTCCAAGGGATCAGATACCCTCTTCTGTTCTTCACAGGTACCAGGTGTACATATGGTGAACATAAGTCTTAAATTGCTAGTCTTTAAAGCAAAAAATATCTGGCGATTAAAAAAGCTTCCAAAGGGATTTTAATGATGCCTGGAAGAATTGCAGTTGAATCACGGAGACTCTTAAGCTCGTTGAATTTAGTCCACACTGCAAGAATCCTTTCCACAAAAATGTCTGAGCCTATATTGATGTAGAATTCATAGGACCCCTTTTGTATCCCTAACACAAAGGACAACCATCTTACCTGTGTCATGAGCAGCTGCAGCGGGGCCTCGGACATCATCGTAGGACTGCCCATCTGTGACAATCACCAGGAAGTTTTTGTTGGGGCTGTCCCTTATGGGACCAAATACATTTCTAACAGTAAAGGAAATGGCATCACCAGTAGCTGTTCCACCGCTCATATAGCGTATGTTTCCTAGGACAGCTAGGACATTCTCTTTGGTGTTATAGTCAGTGAAACTGAATTCTGTGCGCTGATCATAAGTGAACTGGACAGCAGCTATCTTGGCTCCAATATCTGAGATTTCAAATGTCTTGGCTATGTTAGAAACAAATTCCAGCATGAGACGGAAATTGCTATCCCCGACACTGCTGGAACCGTCAATTAGGAAGGCGATATTCACTGAGTTGTAACAGGTCTTGCTGCACATCATCTGCTCGTGAGTGCAGAGCTTCTGCACCAGAGGCTTCACGTATTTTGTGGTGCCAAACCAGTTGGGCATGTGATAAGAGAAGAAGCCGTTGTTCCGACACACAGCCTAAAGGGGAAAAACAAAAGATACCCCCAAAATAAAAAGTTTAGTATTTTGCAAACGGTGGTGTTGGAGAATGAACCTAGAACTTACATATGCATCCCCAGCCTTCTTGCTACTTCTCATTTTGAGATAGGGGTCTTAGTTAAACAGGCTGGCCCAGCACTTGTAATCCTGTCCTCTAAGCCTCATTGAGTAGCTGGGATTGCTGGGCAGTGGTGGTGCACGCCTTTAATCCCAGCCCTTAGGAGGCAGAGGCAGGCAGATCTCTGTGAGTTCAAGGCCAGCCTGGTCTACAAGAGTAGCTGGGATTACAGGTCTGTTCTTCCATGCCCTCCTCAAACATATCAAATATATGTACATTAATCTAGTTATGGGCTTATCAGTACTAGGTGTAAGAGGTCCCAAACTGAGTCACTCCTGCCCATTAGCAGAACTGGTCATTAACACCTTACCTTGTCAACAAATGCAACATCCTGAACCATCCCCAGTTCTTCAGGGATGGGCTTGGCCACAGAAACTATAAATACGTTGACACCAAACTCTCTGGCCACAATGCCTGCTTCCTCAATGTCATCAGAAGGCCAGCCATCAATAAACACCACCACCACTTTTGGTATTCCTTTTCTCACCCCTGCGTCTGCTGTAAAGAATTTCTGAGCAGTGTGCTTCAAGGCTTTTCCTAAGAACAGAAGCAAATGAACAGCATTGGTCACGGCTCAAATGACATTTTGATTTCTGGGTAGCAATGCCATTCAATTTAAGAATTTAACTTACAGAATTCAGTTAGTAAAAGATCTATGAAACGGGAGAGTTTGATTGTCCTTCAGGCCTATTTTTGGTCTTCACAACCTACACTGCTTCCCCCTCCACCTCCCAGAAGTCTCACATTCCCTTCTATCATTTAACGGTAAAACATAACACGCCCTCTCCTGTCATGTGCTCTCACCCCTTACTGGCCTGTGAGGGCAGCTAGGGCACAAGGAGCCTTCCAAAGTCTGCTCCATCTTCCTTTGTGGTTAAGTCTGTTCATCTTTGCTTACAAACAGTAACTTTCCTAAAGAGCACAATGCTGTAGGTTTTTATTTCTATGTATTTTTTATTTATTTTTTGAGAGATACAACTACAGAACATTTTTTATTTTCACTAAGACTTTCCCAGAGGACATAATTAAGCTTGTCACCACCACCCCACCCCCACAAGGGGTTAGTGCACTCGCTGCTGTAAAGCAGACACCAACAGTTTCAAGGAC
>LOJH01047873.1:0-13127 GCA_001685095.1 Ellobius talpinus
TTGGCCATTCTTACAGGTGTAAGATGGAATCTCAGAGTTGTTTTGATTTGCAGTAAATTCCCTTTTAATATATATAGTCATCCTATCAGTTCTCTGCCTTTAGAGAACCCTGACTAATGCAGTTGCTACATTGATTATTAAAACTAAACACATTTGCAGCGACACTGCATCCTTCCAAATCTGTCTCTCCATTTCCTTCTCTTTGCTGCCCTTTTTCCCAGTCACACAGGCCTGAACATACTGTGACCTTTGAATCCCTCTTGTTTAGCCTCAAGCGTCCTAAGTCAGACTCTACAATACTACATTTTTAACATGCTTATCCCTTTCAACCAAGTTTAAATTGTGCATCTCGCCCTGTCATTGTCGGTTTTCTCTGCTCACCGCATCTTCCCTTAGGAGACCGTTATTCACCAGCCTCTAATTCACCTTGAAGTCTGTCTCTAAACCATCACTTTAAGATCCTCCTCCTTAGCTAGGCACGGTGGTGCACGCCTTTAATCCCAGCACTAGAGAGACAGAGGCAGGTGAATCTCTGAGTTCAAGGCCACTCTGGTCTACAGAATGAATTCTACATTGAGAAACCCTGTGTCGAACAAAACAAAAACAAAATAGACACACAAAGCTAGTTGCTAGTTTTCAAAGATTTGTTTTTTACTATGTGTGTGTGTGTGTGTGTGTGTGTGTGTGCTACGTGAATGGCATGTGTGCAGGTGCCTTTGGTGGCCAGAAAAGGGCATCGGAGCCCAGTTGGAGTTGCAGGTGGTTGTGAGCTGCCTGATATGAGTGCTAGGAATGGAATTTGGTTCTTCTGAAAGAGCAGAAAAGACTCTTAACCACTAAGCTACCTCTCCAGCTCCTAAAGGTTTTTAATCATGTGTTACACATTGAAATCACTAGGATAGACTCATTAAAACTGATCATTCATAGATACTATTCGATTAAAATCGCTTAAGCATAATGCTTATTATAAAGCATATAAATCAAATAATGATTTACTATGTAAGCCAATGATCAAGTATCAGTGATTTACATGGTTGAGTGAAGTCGGAGGTAAAAACAAGACAACAAAGAATGAAGACGAACATACAAAATGCATTACGCCTCCGAGGCCTGGGCATGTTCGACTCCAAAGGCAGAGCTTTAAAAGCCATGCCTCAGAAGTGTGTTCCCTGCACTCTATCTCAGTAACATGTTCTTGCTTTTTTTGCAAAACCGAACAGTGGCATCTTGCAAATTCACAGTCCAGCATTTGAGCAGCTTCAAAGCAGCTGTTTCAGGCAGGTTCTTAATTACTTCCTGAAAAATGTATTCATAATAGACATATTATCTGTTTTAAACAGTGCACCAAATTCTATATCTGAAGTTTAACTTGAACTAAAGCAAGGGTATTGAGGTAAAAGTAAAGAGGTATGAATTGTAACCAGTTTCATGACAGTGTAATACCTCAGGAATGCAATAGGAAAAGACATTTTTAGGATGTCTTGCTGTGATTTTCCTTTCAAGTTGAAACAGTATTTAAAAGATCTTGTCACCAGAGGCAAATGGTTCATTCATATTTTTTTAAAATAGTACGTTCTTAATTTATTTTATAGTTGAAACATGCATGCTTTTGTTGTTGCTATGATTGTTGAGTTCATTCACTGTAGATCTATTTATTGGCATGACTTTGCCACATGCTAGGGCCACAATGATGAATCCAGACAAAAAGTTCTACTGGGAGTTGTCTTGTAGTAAGGTTATAGATAATAGGGAAATAAATAGCAGTGCCAGTTAGTGGTGAGAAAAAATAGGAAGGCCGGGGGATAGAGCATTATAAGGGATAGAAATTACATACATAGGTTAATTAGTGAAGCCTACTCTGATCATTTAACGATACGGTGTATTGGGGGAAGTACTTTTGATTGAATCCATTGCCTTCTACGTGCAAAGCAAGTGCCCTACTGCTGAGCACTTCCCCCAGCCTGGTGAGTACTTCTCGTCAGAGCTGGATGCTTGGTTGAAACAGTTTTATGTTGTGGAGTGAAAGCTGATGGGAAGGAAATGAAAGTTTATTCAAAGAAATGCTAGCCAGTTGGGTGTGGTCATACACACCTTTAATCCCAGCACTCAGAGGGAGGTGGATTTCTATGAATTAGAAGCCAACCTGGTCTACATACTGAGTTCCAGGCCAGTGAGGGCTGCGTAGTGAGACCACGCCTCAGAGAGAGAGGATTGAAGGAGTGATAAGTTCCATGGCATAGCCACATTAGTGTTCCGCCTATCATAAAGGGAATCTGGGAGATGTAGCAGCTTCCATAAAGAGAGGAGCTAAAATAAGATAGTAAGAATAATATAAAATAAAATAAGATGGTCTTGCAAGAGACCTGAAGCATCCGTTTTGATACCTGAAAAATGAATTAAAATGAAAAACTACTCACCATCACTCATAATCAAATGTCATAAAAACCAAACTCTACATACCCAACAAGCTGACCAACAGCCAAAAGACCGGAGACCTGGAGGGTGGCTCAGAAGTTAAGTGTGCACACTGCTCTTTCAGAGGACGTGAGTTCAATTCCCAGTACCCAACTCCTGCTCCAGGGATTCAACACCCTATTCTGGCATTTGCAGGCACTGCACACACATCCATTCTCACACAATTAAAAATAAAATAATCTTAAAAGAGAAAAAGACTGATATTTCCAGTGTTGGCCGGATAGATGTGGCAGTTTGAATGTAATTGGCCCCCATAATCTCACAGGGAGTGGTACTATTAGGAAGTGTGGCTTTGTTGGAGTGGGTATGACCTTGCTGGAGGAAGTGCATCACTATGAGAGCAGGCTTTGAGGTTTCCTATACCACCCAGTGTCTTAGTCAACTTCCTGTTGCCCACAAGCCAAGATGTAGCCAGCACCACATCTGCCTGCATGCTGCCATGCTCCCCGCCATGATGATAATGGACTGAACCTCTGAAACTGTAAGCCAGCCACCCAACTAAATGTTTTCTTTATAAGAGTTGCCATGGTCACAGTGTCTCTTCACAGCCATAGAAACCCTCACTATGACAATGGAGTAGTGGGAGTTTTCATGCACTGCTTTTAAGAATGTAAATTGGTGACAACAGTCACAATAGAGCACATGTTTACCCCATAATGTAGTAGCCCTGCACACATACATAATTGTAATCGTGTGTGTGTGTGTGTGTGTCAGACCACATATACAAGAGTATTCATAGTAGCAGTATTGGCAAAAGTTTAAAACTAGAAACAACTCAAGAGTCTTGTCAGCAATAGAAGGGATTTTAGTGGTCATATATATGTGTGTATGTGTGTGTGTTTATAATATTGTATAGTCATAAAAACTATTCAGCAAGTGGTGCAAACAACAAATTGTTTTTGGTGGTGGTGAAAAAAATTAAACTTCATATGTGTTCCATCCCCACTTTATGAATTAAAGTCTAGGACAATAATGAGCAGAAGACTACATTTCAGAAGAGGAGTCTATACTAAGCATTGGGGTTACCTTTGGGAAGGAGCGTGAAGGTGGCCTGACTGTTGGTCATTGTCCCTGAAGCTTAGTGAAAATTACATGGTTGGTTCATATAATGAAAATACATGGTGCTATCCACTTGTGATTTACACTGTTTTCCCTTGTTATTGTTGTTCTGACACTCTTTTGAAGGTCCAAAAGCTAGTTTCTGTCCTTCTGAAAACAGACTAGAAAAAATTCTAAAACAAGAACAATACTGTCTGAAAATGTATAATACATGACAAGTCTCTACTTGGTGGTAAAATGAAGACAAATAACCTAGGGAAAAAATAGATTTAGCTAGCTCAGAAATGTCCAGTGGACCTATAAAAATGTGCTCAAGGCCAGGCGTTATCTCAAGTTAGAAGAATCGCCACACTCATTGCTGGTGTCAGGCCTGGGAGAGATGAGAGGAGCGCAGTTCTTTCCACCTGATGTGAGTCTGAGGAAAGTTAAGCTACTTAAATTTGAAAAGAGTGTTCCTTCACTCTTTTCATCAGCTCTCCTGGGAATAGGTTGCATCGATATAAAAGCCTCACAGGAATTTAGTCAGTTTGTTTGCCTTAACAGCAAACAAAAACTTGAAATCAACTTAAGGCCTATTATTTTCAAGATTTTTTTATTTGGGTTTGTTTTTGTTTTATTTGAGACAGGGTCTGATGATATAGAGAAAGCTGGATTGGAACTTGAGATGGAGCCCAAGTTGACCTCAAATTCATGGCAGTGCTCCTGCTTCGGCCTCCTTAGTTCTGAAATTTGCGGGATGAGCCATCGTGCCTACCTCAAAGAGATAGTAATGAACTGTGTTATAAGTATGAAATGTCATGAAACTGTTAAAAAGATTATTAGTTAGTATCCCCATATGGATCTGAAATTATATAAGAAAAGCAGCATGCAGGGCTGGAGAGATGATTAAGAGCACTTGCTGCTCTCTTGCTCTCTTCCTGAGGGCGGAGTTCAGTTCCCAGACCCAGGTAGGGTGGTAACTCCAGCTCCAGGGGATCCTACGTCTCTGGCCTCTGAGGGCATCTGTGCTCAACGTGTGCATACCCACATCCAAACATGTGTACCTACACGTAATTCTAAAAATTTTCAAAAAGAAAAGAAAAATGTTCATACATTCAATATGATCTCTCAGGCTGGAGAGACGGCTCAGAGGTTAGGTGCACTGGCTGCTCTTCCAGAGGTCCTGAGTTCAATTCCCAGCAACCACATGGTGGCTTACAATCATCTGTGATGAGATCTGGCGCCCTCTTCTGGCATGAAGGCAGAGCACTGTGTATATAACAATATGATCTCTCTTCTAGCAATAATCAAAACGTGTGTGTGTGTGTGTGTGTGTGTGTGTGTGGTATTATGGGTAAGACAGCAAAGGGAGGATTAACTCCTGGTCAGGATAGCAGCAGTTAAATCAGTTAAATGCTGTTTGTCCTTCTGCAATCCAAGTCCTGGTGTCCCTTTAGAACTGTGGAGCCTGTCACTGGCTGATAGCTGATTCAGAACAGCTACTGCTTAAGTAGGTATATATTCAATGTATAGTCCAATTTTTTGATAAAGGGTCCATTGAACCCTTTTAGTAGTAGGAGTGTGGCCCCTCCGTTTAGCATCCATGACTCCTTAAGTCTGAGTTTCTTCTGATGGAGAATTATTGCTGAAAAATATCTCACATCTCAGTGGTCCTTGATGAAAGGCACTGACTGTTGGGTTCAGGTTTCAATGACTCACCAAACAAGATAACAATCGAACCTCTTCTAACTATTAGAATAGCATTTCCTGAAACTCAGAGTACCTGCAAATGTTCTCACCTTGATTCAATAAAATTTCAATTTTCATTTACATAAAATCATATCTATTACATTTTCTTTTGTGGGACTGGAGAGATGGCTCAGTAATAAGAACATTTGCTCTGTAAGCATGAGGACTTAGTTGGACTCCCCAGCACTCATGGGAAAACTGAGCATGGCTGCTCATACCTGCAACCTTGGCACTGGGCAGGAGGAGGGGCACAGATCCCAAGAGCTCACTGCCAGCCAGCTAGCCAAAGCAGCCTGCTTCTGGGTCAGTGAGAGACCCTATATCTAGGCAATAATGCAGAGCATGACAGAGGTAGACACATGATGCCTAACTCTGGCCTGTACACATGCACGCACACACATCATACATCACATATAAATTATTCTTTTCTGATATTTCATGATCCTTCCCTTTGTCAGCGTATAGGTGTAAAAACATTTTTAAAAGCTCTAACATATCATGGATTTTTTTGGCATGCATCTAGAAGTAGTTGACAGGTTGTTTTTGAGTGAAGAGGGTGACAGTAAGGTCATTATGTGCCATTGTGTCATTATTTTCCATTGCGTTAGTGTATGGTGTGCTTTGTAAGATGTTATCTTTGGCACCTGCCCTCCCAAGGCAATAATAGCACTCTCTGTTCCCAGTCACTGAAAGCTACCTCTTCAGTGTGCAGAAACTTTTATTGGGGAGGAGACTTGCTACCACCATGAGGAGCCCCAAGCCCAGATTGATGGAGGAATTGTTTGTAAGGGGCAGCAATGCCCAAGATGTATAACCTTGAGAGAGGAGTAGGATTCTAAAGCCAGGGAAATAGGAACCCAAGCAGCATTGTACAGGAGGGAGTGGCATCCGATAGACTGGCTGACGGGACAGGGTGCCAGCTCTGTAGCTAGTAATGAATTAGGTAGAGTGGAGTCAGTGGAGGGCTGGCAGGAAGTGGTAAGACATAGGTGAGGGCAGAGCCAAGAGTGTCACTTCACCGCCTGATCCTGCTGCCTACCACCACCAAACGCGCTTTGAAAGCACTGCCCTCCTCAGCAGTCCACTTCATGTTGCCTTGACTTTATGCTCAGGGCACTTTGTCTCACCGGTTCATCTTTCTTTCCAGTTCTTAGAATAAACTGGGTATGGCTGGCTGACTGGACCCTCCCGTGTCAGTGCGCTCACTCATGCTTGTGTGGCTATCAGTTTATGTAAACACGGTGGCATTCAGCCTAAGCTTCCTACTCAGAAGCTACGGAAACTCATTTGTAAGTTCCCCCACAGTGCCCAGTGCAGACTGTTCTCGGCTTTCCATGGTTCTTACTCTGTTTTTCTGAGCAGCTTTATTCTGAGGGCTATGTGAGGTTAAGGGACAGGCCTCACAGTATTTTTTTGCCTCCAAAGCAGACTTTTGTCTTTCTGTCAGCCAATGTTGATACAGCTTTGTGTTAATTGTTTGATATGGAATCAGTACTGGACCTCCTGAAAACTTAAATCCTTTTCTGCATTTATGGTTTGCAAAAATTTAATATTGCAGCATTATAAATTTATAATTATATTTTATAATAGTTTTATATTTTAACTAATAAAATATTTTAGCTGTTTTGGGAACTATATTTACTCATTTTGGAGGTTAGAGATCAGTATGTATGTATTTTGTCTATCACCATGCCTAGTAGAATACTCAAAGTAGCTATTTAATATTTTTAAATTTTGATTTTTTTTCCTTATCAATTTCTGGTGATCGTGTCCACACTGCTACTTTGTCTTGCTAGCCACAGAGAGCACTGTCCAGGGCACTCCCACAGCCAAGAACGTCCGTCCGTCTTCTCCTTGGTTGCCTTCTTGAGCCTCACTTTGCCTTTTCTAAATAGGAAGGAAATCCCAGTGTTAATGGAAGCAGCCTCCTTTCAATTAGAGAGCGGAACTGGTGTCAGGGTATTTCTTTTAAAAAGAGTAAGGACTGACATATTTTGGTCCTTTGTAGTTTTCAAACTTTTCCCTCTAGTTTTCCTCATTATTCTCTGTTCAGATGAACTCCTGCCCAGGATGTCACGGTACATTTTTTTCTGAAGGGAAGAGACAGAGGAGGAAAGTGGCGGTCTAGAGCCCCACCTTAGACTCCCCACCCAACCCAGCTCACGAATCCTTAAACTCAGCTCTCTGAAAACGCTTTTTAAAGAACTTGTTTGGTGACAGCTCACCTAGGAACATGGTTTTAAAGCAGGAACTACTGGCGGTAACGTGGTTTTTAATTACAAAGGGAAACACTGGGATACGTTTCTTGTTTCAGCAATAAAAGAGTTAACGCAGGGAGCAGTAGAGGCTGCGATTCTGCAGCAGGATAGTGCTCGCTGTCTCTGTCATTTGTGGTTTAGAAAAGGGGGTGGTATTCTGCATTTGAAAGGACTTTAATGAATGCTGTCAGTGTTTGTGAGAGCAAAGGGTCTGTGCGGGAAAGGGGAGCTGGGAAAGTGCCGTGCTGCTTCAGGATAGGTGGGTCAGAGTTTGCTCTGATTGAGCGGAATGTTCCACCGCGGCTCGGCTTTATTCATTATCCTTTGTTCTTTATAGTCTGATATATTGGGATGAAAGTAAATGTAGATATATATATATATGAACGATTTCTTTTCCTTTGGAGCTGCTTGTTGTATACAGCAGGAAATATACTTCTCTTGTCTTGGTTGGATGCACAAATCTGTGTGCTGTGCTTTTTGCCCGTTGCCTAGATGATCACTTGGTTTCTCTGAGGATGTCTGGTTCTCGTAAAGAGTTTGATGTGAAACAGATTTTGAAAATCAGATGGAGGTGGTTTGGGCATCAAGCATCATCTAATTCTTCAGTTGACAGCCAGCAGGGAGAAATTTGGAACCGAGGACAGACTGGAGCAAACGGTGGGAGAAAGTTTTTAGATCCATGTAACCTACAATTGCCTTTGGCTTCAATTGGTTACCGAAGGTCCAGCCAACTGGATTTCCAGAATTCACCTTCTTGGCCAATGGCATCGACCTCGGAAGTCCCTGCATTTGAGTTTACCGCAGAAGACTGTGCTGGTGCACACTGGCTGGATAGACCAGAAGTGGACGATGGCACTAGCGAAGAGGAAAATGAATCCGATTCCAGCTCGAGCAGGTTGATTATTTTCTTCCTGTCAGAGGTGGGGTGTGGGGTGTAGTCTCTGTTCTTTGAGGATAATTGAATATTTACCGGCTAAGCTCTGTGATTGTACATGCACCTGCTTCCTGTGTTCTGTCTACATGAATAGCATCCCAGTATGGACATGTGCGTTTGCTAGGATTCAGAAAATGTCTCAACATTCATTCTGTGAAATTTAAAGGCAACGCATAGCTTTCATTTTGAAACACCTTGCGTTCTGTGTAGAGGTCTGGCTCTGCCTTGAAAATAATATATAGCCGCAGTTTTAGACATCGTTGCCTGTCTTTATTCGTCTGCCTCCTATATTACAGTAAAACTACATGACATTCCTACGGTAGAGATCTTTGTGATATTTTGGGTTAAAATAGGTTGTGGAGTCATTTTTAATTGGATGAACATGAAAGGTTTTCAATGAGACACACATTGTAGGTCCCAGTTTTTGACACCATTTTAGTTGTCAATACTATTTCTGTGGTTATTTCTTTGTCCTGTCTGTGTTGCAGCTCTCGAGACTAAGACAGAGAATACTAAGTAGCATGTCTCTTTCAAGGCTAACACCTACTAATTCCCGTTACCCTCACTTTTCACTGAAATCCGTGCTGTATAAGGAAAGGAAAGATAATCTTTTAGGAAAGTTTAAGGGAATATAGGGGGTGGAAGCTGTATGTGGTCAACTGGCAAAAAAGGACATAAGGAAATCGAGTTAGAAGAACTATAATAAAGGAAAAGCATTGATAAATTCATGGTGATTTTATTCCTCCTCTCCTGGAATCGTTCTTATCTTTGAGATGGATTTTCTCGATCAGCCTGGCATGCCAGGTAACAAGTTAAAGCCGTCTTTCTGACTCATCCTCACTCTAAAGCGTTTCTAGATAGTAAAGGCACAGATGGCTTCTCACTTGGCATTCGGTTACTTTTTTTCCTTTAAAGTTTCTTTGCAGGTTTTGATTATTATAATCTCTAAGTTGGTTATTGTCAGCGTAGGCATTCTGAAGAATTGAGATCAAATGCACTCATGTGTTCAGGCATCTCATGCTTGGGAATAGTCACCACCTACCTTCTCCTCCTCTCACTCTCAGATGTGGAATTCTGACCTGTGAGAGGATAAAAACATAGGCCAGTCATCTGTAACCATCTGTAGAATGGAGAGAAGAGAGTCTCTTTACTTAAGTAAATAGTGTACTTAATTAAAAAAATTTTTTGATTACTTTATGACTTGGCTTTAGCCTAAGGGGAGAGTAGCCATCAATAATTTTAATATTGACATTAACTGAACAAGCATGATTTTATTATATTGGGGGGGTACTTGTCATAAATAAAACACCAAATTTTTAATTTTATGATTTTTACCAATTTTTGTGTGAAAGTAAATAATTATTCCCCTTGGAAAAAATCAATATATTGAGAATATTTAAACAATTTTTAAGCACAAAACATTTATTTCTTTGCCAGCTTAGGTTATGAAACTATTGCCATCTATCTGCTACCCAGGGAAATTATGTTAGCATCAGATTTATGCACATTTGTAATATTGGGAAAATTTGTACACACTTCCTTATATCACAGGTGGTTTATGTAACCAGAGAATACTAAAATTGAATCCCCTTTTTTATGTGCATATTGAATTATATTGGTAAAATGTTAGTTATGAGAGAAAAGATTTTTATATTCTTTTATAAAAGAATATATTGTATGTTCAATATACAGTAGATAGCTATTGTATATTCTTCAAGAATCTTGAATTGATATTTCTATTTATAGGAATATAAAACTAACATGTTGATCAAGACCATGGTGAAGGATGGAAAACTCCTATCTTCAGAGACTTAACTTTAAAAACAAGTACTATTTATACAGTAAAATGTATGAAATAAAAGAAAATGTCTGATTTTTAGATTTGAGGAGGACATGTAAGAGTTTAGAATGCACTTTGTCTTTCATGGCTCCACTTTCTTCTAGATTAAATGTATCCAATTTTTATGCTTGTCAGTCCTCTGGTGGAGTTTTTAACCTTTGTCACGGGGATACATTTGTTACCCTCAGCTTTTTAAATGGCCAAAGTTCTCTAAGTGGTTGTCCTTCTATAAGCAAATCAAAGTGTCATTGCAGTGATGGTCTTCAGACTCTTATACATAACCTTCTGAACATAATAAGTTGATATCTGAAAATATTAAAGATGCAGTGAGGACTCACATGAACATAGTAATTTCTTCTTTGAACAGTCATCAATAGAGAGATCAGAACTTAAACAGAATTTTTGGATTTTTAGGATAGGGAAAGGACAGCTGAGAGGTTTTGCATAATCAGAATCCCAACATCCATCATGGATGTGGAAGCTGAAGGCAGTGGCTACAAGTCTCCCATACAAGAAGTATATTCTGTTAGCTGTGTTCTGGCCGAAAGGTCTGCCCCGAGCATTGGCCTCTGACCACTCTCTCTGCCATTGCTCTAAACCATGTAAAGAGGGTTTCTCTGTGTTGGCTATGACTGTCCTAGAACTCACTGTAGACCAGGTTGGCCTCAAACTCCGAGATCCACCTGCCTCTGCCTGCTGTGTGCTGGGATTAGAGGTGTGCACCACCGCCTACTGTACTTTTTATTATAACTTCAAGTCTATTCTCTAGTTCTGCAATAATGACTTTCAGTCGGACACATGGCTACACTCGGTAGAGACTCCATTTAGAGTCTCTCTTCTAACTAGTTGTGGCCACGTGACCGAGTCTTCACCAACAGAATAAGAGATACACAAATTGTGCCATTTGCTTCACATCCAGGCTTTCCTTTACTCAGAGCTGAGTAAGCTTTGAGCACACAGAAAGGATATCCCTTACACTGTGGAAAAAGATAGGCAAAGGAGCCTACGAGGCAGAGGTTTATCTGCCCTTGGCCACTGGGCTATCTGTCACCTCTGCGTCTGATATTCTTTGACAAATCATTTTAGTCTATGTTCTATTAGTATACTCATTCCTCAAGTTCCATGGTTATGGGTCAATGTGTGTTGTGTGTGTTTACAGGTACATGTGTGTCATCATTTTCATGGATGGTTCTAAAACCTTAAAACCTCCCTGTCCAGATTCAAATTAAATACAAGTAAAATAAAATGTGATCAGTAAGTGTCATTCCTTTAAAAGCCTGGAGCCTAAAAGGCCAGTTGTAGTTGGGAATAGTGGCATATGCCTGTAATCTCCACACTTGGGAAGTGAAGGCAGGAGGATTGAGTTCACGGCCTATCTGAACTATATATTAAGATGCCATCTTAACGTGGGGCTGGAGAAATAGCTCAGCAGTTCAGAGCACTTACTGCAGAAGACCCAGGCTCATTTTCCAATACCCATGCTGGCTCACAACAGTCTGCAACACCAGCCAGTTCCAGATGATCCGATGCCCTCTTCTGACTTCCGCAGGCTCTTGTACACATGTGGTGCACATATGTACACTCAGACACACACATACACACACATAAAATAATGAGCAGGTTATATTTAAGAATATATATTTATACACACATATATATATATGCACATGCAATAACAATAAAAAAGAGGCCATGAAATTGAGGGAGAGCTAGGAGAGGTACATGGGAGGGTTTGGAGGGAGGAAAAGGAAAGGAGAAATGTTGCAATTATATTATAGACTCTAAAAAGGAGTAAATAAATAAATATATTTTTAAAAGCTATTATATTTACAAAGGGGATGGGGAGGCAGGAGTTGCAACAGAGTTGAGTGCTAGAGGTGCTGGGGCAGTAAGGAAAGATTGCAGTTACAGAGGCATCTTTAGTGAGGTGCCAGTACTAGAGATCCACACTCAGGTCTCGTGCTTGAGTGGCCAGCCCTTTCCTGACTCAGCCCTCTCCTTAACCCCATCTTCAGTCTTTTAAAAGTGGGATAACATGCCAGGCAGTGGTGGCGCACGCGTTTAATCCCAGCACTCGGCAGGCAGATTTTTTGTAAATTTGAGGCCAGCCTGGTCTGCAGAGTGAGTTTCAGGACAACCAGAGCTGTTACACAGAGAAACCCTGTCTCAAAAAATCTCAAAGAGAGGGGAGGCTTAACATGTTTCTGTGTATATATACATCTTTTGTTTAACAAATATTTAGATTATTTGCAGTATTTTCCCCTAAATAATCTTTAGTAAATCTTCCCTGTGGATCAATATCTATATACACAGATCATTATTTCTTCAGGACAGAGACTTGGGGCTGCCTCATGTTTTTAAGGTTCTTGATTTGTATTGTCAAAGTCATTTCACAAATTCTCTCTAGTATTGTGCCTGTTGAGCCTTCCCCTTCATACTGGTTCCTTATGATTCTTAGACTCATTTTAACCTTTCACCACAGATATCCTTGCCTTAGTGTTCATAGAAGGTGGAAAAAAGTCCCCAAATAAAAATGTGTTTTTATTGAGAAGGTAAGGGACAAAGGTGTTTTTTGTTTTGAGGGGTCTTGGGTAGTGAACCCAGAGTCTCACCCTTGCTAAGCATGGGCTTTACCACTGAACTGCAATTCCAGACT
This sequence comes from Ellobius talpinus, assembly GCA_001685095.1. Taxonomy (NCBI): domain Eukaryota; kingdom Metazoa; phylum Chordata; class Mammalia; order Rodentia; family Cricetidae; genus Ellobius; species Ellobius talpinus. Next base: position 12,951 of record LOJH01047873.1, read on the forward strand.
TAAAGATAATTCTGGAGCTCTTGATAGAATTCTTCATACAACTGTCTTGTCCTTAGGAGGGAGAACTCCTGTTGATGGCCGTGCCACCCTGAATGCTCCTGTCTCAGAAGCTAAGCAGGGTCATGTAGCATGAGGGCCAGCTTGTTGGGGTTTCTGTCCTGCCCAGGTACCCCACAG
>LOJH01047874.1:0-13127 GCA_001685095.1 Ellobius talpinus
TCTATCTATCTATCTATCTATCTATCTATCTATCTATCTATCTATCTTTCATCTCCAAGATCTTCTAATGTATCCCAGGCTGTTTTCAAACTTGCAATCCTCCTGCTTCTGCCTCCAGAACGTTGGGATCACAAACATGAGTCACTATTATTAAACTTTATCTCTCCTGCTTAAAAAATAAAAATCACATTTATTTAGTGTGTGTACATATGTGCACACACATGCATGTGCCATGTAGAGGCCCGAGGACAGCTTGAAGGAGTCAGTTCTCCTCCTCCACTCTGTAGGTCCTGGAAGCTGAAGTCAGGTCATCAGGCTTGGATAAGGATAAGTCCCTTTACCTGCTGAACCAGATAACTGCAGTAACAAAATCAAACCCGGGCAAACATGAGGAATAGGGGGATTTAATAGCAGGGAATGGAACAATCACAGGCTTAAAGGGAAGCGTGTGGCAAGTGGCTTCAAACAGACAGGTCCCAGGTAGCTGCACATAATTCTTATAGTAGGGACCTTCCTGGCCCGGCAACTGTCTCATAGTTCAGAAGCAAAGTCTTAGGAAGGGGGAATGCAACTGATGAAATTTAGTTCCTACCCTCCATGGTGGTCAAGAAGCAACTGGACTCAGTATTCAACAGAGTCACAACTGGATATTCCCAGGCAATCTGCATATCTGGAAGAAGTGGATGTTGTTGGCCGCAGCTGTGGCAAAAGTTCACCTCTACCTTCTTAGTCCACATGATGGGTGAGTTCATGTTGTGCACTTTGTGGCGCTATCACCAGGAAGTGTTCTCTGGGGATAACAGGATCCTTTTAACTCCATTTTCTCTTGTCCTGCCCAGGGTGATCAACACACCAATGGCTTTGATGACAGCTCCTCAGAATCTCCAGGGATCTATAATCTTGGGATGGTGTCATAGGATGATTTGTTTTCCCATAGGCCCCTGCACATTTCTACAGACGCCAACTAAACCCTGGGGAAGGTCTTCTGTCAGGGGCATTTCTGGGCCTCCCAAGGTCTTTGCTAGTTTGTATTGCTTTTCTCTTCCACTTCTCATTGTGATCTGTTCTGGAGGTTTAGTCTCTCTTATTCATTCTTTTTTTTTCTTTGTCTTCTTTGCAACAGTGCTACAGATGATGGCCTTATTTCTTTGATACTTTGTGGTGGCTGCAGAAACTTTCAATGACTTTTCTGCTTAAGGGAGAAATCTGCTAAGAAAATGGCATGAGGAAGAATAAGTAGCAACGCTCGCCCCTCACCGACAAAGACAGATGGAATATGCCTGATATTGGGTGACAGGAGGGAGGGGACAATGGGGTAAGCTTCTCATGAGCAGCAATGCACAGGCAACAAAAGCACAATAATGCACTAAAATAAGATTATTATTAAAAAGAACATTTTTGTTACGCAACCATCTTTGAATTGGGTGGACATGGGTAGAAAAGAATCTATGTATTCTTCTTGTTCTTATCTCCTGGGATGTATCCTAGGAATCAGTTGCCAATCTGAGCCCTCTTATGCAGCTAGGCATTATCCTAAGTGCTTTCACATGTGTTGACTTCTTTATTAGTTTCTCTTCTCGATGCTGTGACCAAATACAGGACAAAAGCAATGTAAGGAAGGAAGGGTTTATTGTAGTCCATGGTCTGAGGATACAGTCCATCATGCCAAGGAGTTCCTAGCAGTAGGAGCGAAAGGCAGCTGGTCCCATTGCATCAGCAGTCAGGAAGGACGGAGGGGGGGATATTGCTGCTCAGCTACTCACTCCTTCTTTATTCATGGAATGGTGTCCCCCACATTCAGCTACTCACTCCTTTTTTATTCATGGAATGGTGTCCCCCACATTCAGTGTGGGACTTCTCTGTTCTTTCAAACCTTTCTAGAAGCATCCTCATAGACACGCACAGGGATTTGTTTCCATGGTCATTCTGGATTTGTCAACTTAACGATTAAGATCAACCATCACAATTTAGTGAAGGTAGTTTTAGTGCTATTCTTATTTTTAGATGAGGGTACTGAGGGTCAGAGACTATGGGGAACTTGACTAGGGTCACAACTAGAAAAAAGAAGGGGAATTGATCCTAAAACAGCTTCTCTAGAACTCACCATTTCACTGGTATTCTGACCAGAGTGTCCTGATCAGATGAGGGACATGGTGTCATCATATCCTGCCCTCTGGGCCTGGCACTGAAGAAATGCCTGTTTTCTTGAAGCCTCAAGTTCTGCAGTTCCCTTTCTGGTCCCCACATTGGCCTTCTTTAGTATCTTAGCAGCAAGTGCCTTCTCCCAGGCTCTCAGACAAGAGTTCTTTCTGATTGAAAAGCTCTCCCCTCCCACTTTTCCCCCTCTACGTTGGCTGACTTTTGCTCATTGCTCTGCTCTTTGTTTAAATGCCACATCCTTCAACCTCCAATGTGAGGTTGTCCCCTATTAGCACTCTTACAGGGCCATGTATTTTCCTGTCATTCCATTTATTACAGTAATGATTTGCTTAATGTCTGTCACCTCTACCAGATTCCACACTCCAGAAGATTAGAGACCATGTCTTCCTAGTTAACTACTTGCCTCCACCACCTAATACAGTGTCTGACCGAAAGCAAGCATCTGGGAGCTACTCAGGCCATGAACAGGTATGACCACTGCACATTTGCCCAATAAACAAAGCAGAAAAGACTGGGGTATGATGACTGTATCACTGCCTCACAGATCTGTACTGTCGCATCTTATATGCATGGGATGATGTTCAAGTTGTAAAAGGAGAAACTAGAACTTATTTATTATTTTAGTTCTGGCGCACTGTCCAAGAGAATCCCCAGAATGTTAGACCGTTAGGTGCCACATCATTGGACAGTACGGGGAAACTGTTTTATCAAAGGGGTTTGCAGCGGCTGGCAAGGGTGCTTCGGGGTGGTAAGCATTGGATAAGTGAACTGCAAGTGTTTCAACAGTGCCACGGTAACATAACTGTGTTGGTCGTTGCAGAACACACCTGGGCCATAACTATCCCTTGCAAAGAACCCCATAGGGATTTCACACTGAGCACCAACTCCTGAGTTGCTACATCAGAATCATCAGATAGCTTTTTACAGCCCTAGTAATGTGTACAGGGTCGTAGTGTCAGAAAAGGCACAAAGTATGCGGAACTGGGTCACAAATATGACTTTCCAGAGAGACTTTGGATGAGTCCCAGCTTCACAGGTGGAGAAGGAGAGGGCCACACAGTAATTTTTTAAAAATTTTTATTAGTTCAATGCCTTGAGAAGTCAAAAATGCTTAACCTTCCTTTTCATTAGCATTTTTTTTTGATTTTGCTAATAGGTCACTTGAGAGGGGCTCATGAACGATGAAGCCGAATGTTATGCCCCTGGAAATGCAAGGTTGAGATTCAATCTGTGGTGTCCATCGCTCTATTTTCTTTGAGAGTTGGCAGCGTGAGGTCTTCAGTGTCACGAGGCCAAAGATCAAGTGGCGGTGGCTGGATTTCGCATCCCTGGGAGCTGGGGCAGAAGCAGGAAGCTGACTGTCAATGAAAAGTCATTTTCCCTGGGGTTACTTGACTGTCCTTTCATCCTAGACAAACCTGCCCAGACAATGGCTCTTTCCTCCGCAGCCAGGCGTCCACTGCGTGAGCTCTGATGCTGGCTGAAGGTCAAGCTGAGGGCTCTATGCACCCGAGGCAAAAGCTGCGTCTGGGCAGCTCTACCTCTACCACATGGACACCCCCCTCACTTGGTCCCACTCTTACGTTTTCTCTTTTCCTTTTAATCATTCCCCTGGCTTATATCTCAGACATCCTAGTGGCAAACAGAACAAAATTTGTTATTGACTCCCAGGTCACTTGTTTCATGGATTACTACAGGTCAAATCCTATTAAAGTAAATGTTTCTGTGGTGGGGAAATCTCTGAATAACCAAACTGGGCATCTAATCCCCAAGTAAGGACCAAACTATGGCAAGCAGGATTTGATAGCAGGGTTTAGAAGGTGCCCAGGTGGAGTTTGCTTCTAGCGATAAGACGAATGACATGGCCTAAAAACCTTTTCTCTCTAACACACCTATCAGTGTTTCATAAAATATAGCAAACATCTTTTCAAATGCTGAGCTCAACTCATAAAAATGTAGCGAAATCCTCAGGGCCTCAAAACAAAGAAAGAACCAAAGGCATAGTGATAGATGCAAAGTAAAAATAGGTCTGCTCTGAGAGAGAGAAAAAGAGAGAGAGAGCCTGATTTTAGCAACTAGATTAATGTGCCCCAGCAAAAGGGAAAGTTGGACTTGTCTAAGACCACTCCCCACCACCAAGACCCTCAGAGGAAAATGCTAACATTTTACAAAAGAAGATTGTTTCTCTTATCTGGACTCTGGCTTCGGAAAAATAATCTCTGACTCCACTCCCTGCCACGGATCCTCTTTATTTGTTATTTAGATTTCTCTTACCTGCTAGGACTTCAATTACCAGGCAAAATATTCAAAAGGCCCAGTTCTGGTTTCAGCTCTGGGGTTCCTGACCCAAGAAATGAAAGCATTTTGAGAAGTACTTATCTTCAATTCAAACAAAACAAAGAATCTCACAGATAAAATCTCCCTGAGGATGAGTTTATGGCCTCAAATTGCAAAATACAAAGCCTCTAAACATCAGATTATGTTCTTTAGGAGAAAAAAGGAGAGTGTTTGGTTAACTTTGCATTTCAGGAATATAACACACAATTATAAATGTAAGCATATCCTAAATATTGCAAGCAACATAAGGATATCAAAAATTGATTCACTGAATACCTAAAATTTAAAGTTGACTCAGTGTCCTGCGTTTTATGTGGTGACTCTAAAAGACAACAGGATTAGAGCACCCCAGAACTGCAGACACCAGAACCATCAGCTGCACACTTGTGAATGAGTGATGCAGTAAAGAAAGGCTTGAGAACCAGAGAAAAGAAAACAACATAAAAAAACCAAAATACAAACAAACAAACAAACAAAAAACCAGGAAGTCCTAGGAAAACAAAAACAAGTAAAGCATCTGAAAATTAAAGAACAATGTCTTTGAGTTGAAACAGATGAGGAGACAATGACTCAGAATTTGTTTAGATTGAAAAAAATACAAAGAGAGAAATTTTTAGATTTGAGAAGCACATAATTTTCTATCAAAAAAGCAAAGGCAATGGGCCACATATAGAAACTTCATATAGGAATTTAAGGGTAACAGAGACAGAGAGAAGGTACGGCTATGAACACAGTTTTAAAAGACTAATTAAAAAGGTGGGGAAGCAAAGGGAAAAGAGAGAAAGCATTTTATACTAGAGAGATTTGTCTTTAAGACATATCCCCTCCCCTCAGTCAGCCATAGGCGCACTTGGCTTCCTCTGACCCTTCCTTTCCAATCTGTCAAAGAAATATCCTGTCAGTGCTAATCCTCAGAGCTCTAGGAGATGTGTAGCACAAAGCCTTGTTTGTTAATATGCAGTCAGCAAAAAGTAGCTATTAATATTATTGACAGTCCTAATTTCCCCCTGATATTAATTCCTGCCGTGCCCTCCCCATGCACCCTGCCTTGGGAAAATTAATATTTAAATGTGTGTCATGTTACAGACAACAACCTACTGGAAAAACTTAAACCACCTACTTATGGCTCCCTCAGCCTCCCAAAAGAAGCAGCAGAGACCACACTTTCTAGTAGTCTGGCGCCCAGAACAGCTACAGATTGTTTGGGGGACACTACGATGAGAATCTCATATTTTACCTTCCCTGCCAATGTTGCTCTAAATTTCAAAGACAAAAAAAGGCCAAATTGTCAACATTCTTTGACCTCCCTCTAGGTCAGCTTAAGTTGTCACAGTACAAAGTCACATTGCGCATTTCTCTACTGTGATTTGCTTATCACATCTGATCTCTCCTAGACAAGTTTCCTTTTCCCTTCTAGATTCTAAGCTGTGGGTTCACAGTGAACCCACAGCACTTCCCTATGGCTGGAAAGTGTAAAGGGTCATTTACTCCGTGGGCAGGGAAATGAGACTGGGAGCTAGGACTCCCCACCTGGGTAGCTGCCACGTGTAGGTGTTTTCCTAGAGCCGAAAGGGACTACAGAGATGCTGTCATCTCTCATGGCTTTTCCAGAGGAAACTAGGAGGATCTCAAGTTGACGCAACTTCTGGAGTTATTATGGGGTGGAAATGAGATTCAAATGTGACACAGCCACTTTCCAAAACCAGCGCCTCGCTTCGATCGCGTTGCCTTCTTGAACAAGACAGTGGCCATGGATGGAAAAGAAAAATAAAGTAAATGTCAGGCGATTCCACTGAAGGGAAATATTCAGAACAGGCAATTTTATACAAACAGAAAGGTGATTGGAGGGCAGGGGAGGGGAGGGGAGGGAGGGGGAGTTACTGCTTTGTGGTTTTAATTTATTATTTTTTGGAGATTGATGGAAAAGTTCTAGAAATATTTGTAGGTATGCATAATGCCATAAAGTGTACAATTAAAATGATTAAAATTGCCATATTATGTTGCGCACACACATTTACAATGCCAAAGAAAAAAGACCACGGCTGTGGCCAGTCTCCTAATCTTACCTTTTCAGGCCATTTATAGAATGGGACAAAGTCTTTAATGGACGTTAAAGAAAAAAAAAGTCATCTCCAGGAAGCTATAAACAGCAGGCAGAGACAGCTGCAGAATATAGAGCCACTGGCTTAAAAGTGACATGTTTCTATTATAACCCACAATTTCTCAGCAGAGTCGAATCTGTGAGCTGGTACTAGAAAAACGAGAGCTCTATAAGCTACTTAACTTTTCTGGATGGGAAATAAAATAACTATTAAGACCATAAAAGATACCATATGGCACCCAAAAAATGGGGGAAATAATTTTTGTGGTTGTTTCCTCAACAAACAATTAGTTCTCTAGTATCTTAAAAAATAATAAAGTGCCATTAAGAGAAAAATTCAAAACTGCCAAGAAGACATATCTGAAATGGAAATAAAGTTGAAAAGATAAATAAAATAAGCATTCCTTTGCTATATTTGGTGGAGTCCTGCAGAGAAAAAAAAATTCCAGCTAGGCAGCATTGAGACATAGTTTATTAATGCAGTTTCCCCCACAGCAGGACACAGAAAGAGAAACTGGTAAAACAGTCGCATTAAAAAATGATGACTTTACATCTGATCTTTATGAATACACAGAAAAGAAACTGTCCTCCTGAGCCATCCTTGGGCTGCGTGGAGGCAGAGATGCAAAGAATTATTGTTTTCTTTTTTTTAACTTCAAAGCATTGTTTGCTCATACGTGCTCAGAGCAGACTAGACGTTGCCTCCCACATTTAGAAGTATTTATGAGCATCTACCCCAAGGAAGATGCTGAGTGGTTCTCTCAGTTACATTTTGAACGAAGCCCTTTTGTCTTTTTTTTCAGTCTACAAAATTGAAGCCTATTTGTATTCCCTTTGGGGAGAAAGGCAGTGGGTTATAAACTGGTTGTAAATGGAATTGTCCCAGAGTTTGAGAGCTGGGAAGGAGCTTAGTGACTAAGTAAGCCAGGGTTTGTATTGTGTAGCTTGTGTTCCTCTAATCAGTTAGGAAAGCAGTTTAGAGGGTTCCGATTAGCACTTGGAAGTGGAGAAAAAGAACAGAGCACAATTGAATAAAACATAAAAAATGTGTCACACATATTGTTTACTGAGACTTTTGTTTCGTGTGTGTGTGTGTGTGTGTGTGTGTGTGTCTGTCTGTCTTAGGTCACAATGTAAAGTATATCATACTGTGATTCTAGAAACTAACAGATTCATATGGAACTAACACCTTCTTCTATGTAAAAGAACAGGAGTCAGACGGGAGAAGAATGACTTTCTCAAATCAGAAGCCAGAAGGAGCCTGGGTCTCCCGACTCCCAGAATCCTTTCCGTTAAACTTGACTCACCAAAATATGCTTGGAGGTGATTTGCTTCTGTGGAGGTTGGCTGCCAACTTGACAGGATCCAGAGCCCCCTAGGAGATATATTTCTACTCATGTCTATGAAGATGTTTCCAGGTCGAGTTGAAGAGGTAAGAGCTACCCTAAGTGTGGGCAACATGGTTTATGAACTGGCTATAAAGGAAAAAGGAAGCCGAGTACCAGACACAGCTCTTGCTGCTTCCTGACTGCCTACGCAATGTGACACCTGCCTTACACTCCGGTCACCTGACTTTCCTTCCACAACACACTCTCCTCCCAGACTCTCCTTCCCTTAAGGTGCCTTGAGCAGGAAGTGTTGAGGGCAGTAACTAACGGGGGTTTTTAGTCACTGCAGCAGCTGATGTGCCGGTCTTTCCTGGAGCCAGTGGGCTTTCTTTCCTCCTTCTCTTACATGCCTCTGCCCTTCTATTATTTGGGATCCGTGGCTGTGTCGGATGAGGCAGGTACATGGAGGGGCAATGAGTACCCAAGGTCAGATGATCCATGACTCATAAATAACTCCTGCTACCTCAGGAGCCTGCAAAATTCCACAGCTCATTGCTCCCCGAAGCTGACAGGCCACATGAGGAATAGAACTACAGCCTGCTGTAAGAAAGGGGGGAGTCCCCATGCTGACTCTATCATAGAGGGCATCTTCAGAAATAGTGGCCTACTGGCAGCCATGAGCTCTAGGCATCTCTTATCAGACTCATGCGCTCTAAGCTGCATGAAGTGTTCTGTAACAGTGATAATAAGGCTGGGTTATGAGAGGATCTTGCCTGGCATTCAAAGTGTCTATGGTTTTGACTCAGAGGAGGATTGATCTACCACATCAATAAATCCCTCTTGTGGTTCTCATGTGCCAGGCACTCCTCTGAAAATATCGTGACTATTTACTCATTTAGTTCGCACCATCAGCTTCCAGGTTGCAGAGGTCTTTCCTAGCTACAGTTGTAGTCAGAAGGCTGAGAAGTGTCGAGATGTGCTAAAATAATTTGTTTTTCTTTCTGATTTGAAGACAGGAGTGCGAGCATACTTAATAGAGTTTAGAACTATGTCACTGGCAGAGTGAATTAATCAACAGTCAGACCCAAGGAGGAAGGTCAACTGCCTGCTTTCTCTTGGCAGAAGGAATTGGGAAGAGGATTGTTCTTGCAAAGATTCATCACTCTCTGATGCTTTCCAGAAGAGGTGATGGATTTACAATAAGACATCTACATTTTTTTTTCTTTCCTCTTCTAACTCTCTTGCATGTATTTTAGTCCAGCTGCCTTGGTACATAGGGTGTGCTGGTTTCTGAAAACACCCACTTAAAACCATGTGGAAATCAAGCCTAGGCCCTTGGCTGACTGAACCAATGTTTTACACAGTGCTAGAAGAGGGTTCTCAACAAACACTTGGTTAATTTATCACCACACGTCAAAACTGATCTTGATCTTGGAAACAGGTAGACTTACTTGGCTTTGATAAAGAACTTGAGAAGAAATTTACTGGAGTGTTGGGGGGGAAAGGCTGGTTTTGTTTTTCCCCTTTAAGAGGAGTGTGAACTGAGGATTCTTTTTAAAACATGTGTCTTATGTGTATGTTTTATATGTTAACATTTAAATCCCACAGTACTCCTGATTGAATCTCCATGTCACAGATGAGGGAACTAAGTTAAATGACGTGCTAAAGGTAAATATGTGAGGGACAGAATTCAGATTATGGTCTCCCTGCAGAACCCATTACTTTTTCCAACTCATCTCCAGTTCAAAAATGAATTATCCCTAGGAGCATTCATTGAGCATAGCACAATGCTAATGGATCTTTCCATGCCCTGGTCTACTGACTAGTCACGAGGAATACCAACAGTTAAAGCCCTTTGTCTATAATTAGGCCTTGGTTCCCTTAACAACACTACCATGTAGTTAAATCGATTTTGCCAAAGGGCAGATATGCTTCATTAGAGAATCTGAGAACCCTTTACATTGCGCTGTTTCGTGTTCATGGTTACCCATGGTCAAGTCTAGGCTTGGAGCTGAAGCACAGGAAGAATGTGGAGAATGCTGTTGGCCCAGAACTTGCCCAAGGAAGTTGTATCAGAGGAGGGTGGATTTCCTGGGCAGTGGGTGAAACTCCAAATTAGGTCTTCTCATGGTTTCCCTCAGTGAAACGTGCTGAGGAAAAATGCCATTGGACTAATATCTAGCCTTCTCTTGGAGCAGCCTCCATTAACCTCAACAGCAAATCTAGTTATTCATCACCAGAAATGAAAAATGTCTTTTTCAAAAGCATAATTATCAGAGGTCTCACTGTGTTTCGAAAGATGTATTTGTCATTATCAGAACATTCTCTATTTAGTCTCTGAAAAAAATTGGCTTACACCACAGTTCATGAGCTATACTTTTCTTAAAGCTAGAGTAAGTCACTAAAAACACAAAGATGACATTAAATAGTTAAATTACACACTATGCCACAGGGTTAAGTGAGAACGGGAACCCACAGAGACTTAATATTTTCCCGAGTCTATAAAACTCCAGGTTTACAAATGCAAGTCAAATAAAAATCTATTGGAGTTGTAACTAAAAGTTGCCTGGATTAAAGATCATTAAATGAAAAAATAATAGGCAAGGTCACTTGGGTCCAGATACCAATCCAAATTTTCTAGATTTTTGAGTTTCCCAAAGGCCGCAATTCAAATGTCAGGGACTAAAGTACTTACTGTACCCTTTTTTTGTCCCAGTGGCTGCCTTGAGAGGACATGAAGCCCAACAGCCACAGAGCACCAGGAGTCCAGATGTTGGAGATTATCTCTTGAATGCAGTGGAATGCATGCCAGAGATTAAATGGCAGAATTAATTTATAACACTCTCTACCTGTTTGCGGTAATGCGCTCCGCTTATTATCTGCGCACAGTGAGTTGCAGGGCAATTACAACGTTGGAAATAGCCCGGGGCACGTGACCACTGCAGCGAAGTTTAAAAGGGGGCATTCGTCATGTTTCAGTCTGCACATCTGGTGCTATCATACTTACCAAATGATTAATATAGGAATATATTACGGCGAAATCCTTTCAGATCAGTTTTATTGGCTAGGAACTGGAGCATTTTTCTTTCATCTCTCCCTATTCCCTTCCTCCCCTTCTGGGCTGAACTCAGTTTTCCAGTCCTAGATTCATTTGAGCGGAGACAGGGACTCTTGCACTCTCGCCTTTGTTCACTCCCCAACCACAAAGGGGGTGGAGCTACATGCTTTGTTTTGCAAAGCACACCCATTAGCCAGACAAAACTAAACCGGTATTCCGGAAGTAGATGAGATCAGGAACCTCAATCAGATCAAGCCACAAAGAATTAAATTCTAAACTTTAAACTCCCTTTTATTGAAATATAAGTTTGTTTAGTCTATTTACACCACAATTTATGCACATATATACATAGAAGGCAAAATCTGTCAAATAAAAAAAGTTTTTCTTACTAAAAAATTAAAAACAAAGTAAAGTGCATGGAATTGATTTTTTTTCTTCTTCTGGTGAGCATAATCATTGTCATATTTTTGGTCAGCTGGGAGAAGCAGGAAGAGATTCATTACTGACTCTGCTGCATACAGCTAGTCCTGAATTCACAGCCTCCAGGCCAAAATGACTAGAGCTGGGGAATGAGTCAGACAAATCGCCAGGGTCTGTAGGGCTCCCAGGGGTGGGGGAGTCTTATTCTTTGTCCTATTCAGAGCTGTCCCTCAGCCTGGAACAGTTATCTCACCATCGCGGCGCTGGAACAAAGGGAGAACACAGGAAGGGGGCTCCACCAGCCCTAGTCACAGCCTGCTCTGCTTCCACCCCGTACCGTGTTTGATAGGAAATAGCAGGATTAGCTCAAGGGCTCAAACGGAAGTTTTCCTTTTTGGGAAGGGGTGGAGGGAGCAACAAGAATGGTCTGCATCTCCCATAGAGACTGCCATTCGGGGGGCCAAACCCCAGCAGCCAGTTTCTTCGGATCCAATCTCCATGCAAGCACAGAAAAGAATCCCTTTGAAAAGCTGGGTAGAGGGAATGTTATAATTCTCGCCTCAGTGAGTTTGCCCTTCCAGAACTTGGAAAGGAAACCGCCTGGCATGAAAAGGGGCAAGTGGGTAAAACACAAGTTTTTAGACAGCTTCGCGATCAGGCCGCTGTGTGGGCGTTGGCCGGTTGGTCCTAGCCAGTGGCAGAGAAGACACCCCTCTAACCATCACTCATAACCCGCTCCCTCTCTTCCTCGGAGTGCCATTAAGTCCCCGGGCCGGCGGCCGTACTTGGCCTTGCAGAGCAAAATGTGCTTGGCTAGGAAGTCAAGGCGGCGCTGTAGCAGCTGAGCATGGGGGTCTGCGAGCTCCGCCAGCTCTGGGAAACGTGGTTCGTGGCGAGTGTAGAGACGCAGCAGCCGGGCCGCGGCGTCTTGATCCCGGTGCAGCTCCAAGACTCGCCTAGCAGTCCGCTCTCGGAACACACACACTGACTGTAATAGCGGCTCGTTATACTTGTCCCACATGCCGGCCACCCGGTAACCGTGTACCAAACCCGCCTCATTGTCCAGAAAGACCAGCGCCCCTCCCGGTCCTCGGTGCAGGTTGCTCGTAGCGCGGTGCATAACGCGTGGGTCCCACTGCAAGCTGAAGAGGTTGCTTACGAGCCGGTCGAAGTTGGCCGTCAGGTAATCGAAGAGGATCAGATCGGTCCATTGTACCAAGTCCACCAGCTCTGCCTGGCTGAGGTTGGTCAGCTCGCCCCCGGCGTCGCGCAGGGGCCGCAGACGGCCGTCTTCTGATCGCCAGGGCTCGGGCACCACCACGTCGGTGAGGTTGGGCAGCCAACGCGTCAGGCTCACCACGCTGCCCTCGGTCCAGTGCGCGGCGCGCAGCTCCTCCTGCACCTGCACCCACTGAGCGCCCCGAGCCTCCACCCGAGCCAGTGCCAGGGGCGGCACGTGGCGCTGGAGGCCCAGCAGGCGCGCAAGGTAATAGGACAGGGCCTCGCCCTGGATCTGCTCCGGGTTGATGCCATAGCGTACACAGGCACGGGTGCCGTCGGCAAAGCGGGCTAGGCGGTTGGAACTGCGTCCGCAGCCTCCGCGATCCAGGGCCACTACCCGAGCACCCCGCGCCACCTCCAGCCACGCTGCCGCCTGGGCTTCGGAAAAGCCCCGGGGCACCTGCTCCTCCAGGCCGCGGCTCCAGAAGATGCCCCCGTGCAC
>LOJH01047876.1:0-12831 GCA_001685095.1 Ellobius talpinus
AGAGAGAGAGAGAGAGATGCGAGCAATTCCAGATATGGGCTGTGTAAGATGTAAGGGGTCAGCAGATACAGGTGTTCCTCTGAAGCCTGGCTGGGCCATTCTCCTTCTCTAGTAAATACTGATTTCTTAATTTAGGTCCAAGGCCAGAGTAAGCAGAGACACTAGCCCTTGATTCAACTCTAGCAAGTCCGAACCTGAAAATCACTCTCAGCCTCCATCCCCCAGTTCCACTACTACTTCTCAAAGTAAAAAGAGTGCCAAGTTTGGGGTTCAAAGCAAGAAACAACTAGCCTTATATTTCTTTGTCTGGATCAATCACTCTACTTCCCAAGGTTTCATTTTCCCTTTGGAATAATGAGGGCAGTAGCTAGGTTATCTCAAAGCTTTTCAGAAGGCAGTCCTATCTTGCAAGGATGGTTCTACTTTGTTAGGCTTACCCTATACGTAAAACTTTGGTGATGGGCTTAAAGAGAATTAGTATGAATAGATCAACCTTTAATAGAACTTTCAAGATAGTAAAGGAGACAGAGTCTGGACCAGCAACTGGAGATGAAAGAAAGATGGATAAAGTGCCAGATACCAGCCCAGATGCTGCTCTTGCTGAACCTTAGATAACCTCTGTACAATTTTAGAGAAAGGTACTTCCTTTGGCAGGCAGATTAGTAATAGAAGCCTCATGGGGAGATGTGTAAGAATGGCACACATAGCCTGCTGAGGATTGTTTAGGTGATTTTCCAACTCTCCCCATTGCCCAAATCCCATGTGTCAGGCAAATGTGCCCAATCTGATGAGGTGAGCCTTGCTAAGCAAGGAGGTAGACAGCCTCAGGCATCCAAGCCAAGATGTGACCAGCAGAATACACCATTTCCCAACTTCAAGGAATAACACCTCTCTCGGGGAACAATTTTCTTATAGGGAATGACTCCTGCCTTCTCCAGCTTTATGCAAGCAAATGATATGACCACAATCATTCCACATGCAGAAGCCAAGTCAGGCTCATAGCTGACTTGGTGCATGACATAGCCCATGGTGTAAGACAGGAACAAGCAGAAACATTTCCCCAGAGCCAAGAAATGGTCAAAGGGATTTCAAATTACAAAGACCAGAGAAATCTGCAAATTTCTCTATCTTCTCATAACTCCTGCCACCTCCTCTACAACAACTCAGAACAAGAAGAATCTGGAAATTCTTCCTCAGGCTCCCTTCCAGTTCCCTTTTTCCACATTCCTCAACAACAACTTCCCAGGGCTCTAAATGGATTAGGAGGAAGGAGCGTGGTAATGTCAACATCAAAGGATGAGGTGCAGCAAAGTCTTGTCTGTGCCTTGATCCACAGGTGCTAGGGCTAGTGAGGGGTGGCAGGAGAGGAAGCTTGGGAAAAGGGTATTAGCTGGGACCGGAAAGAATGTAGCTGTTATAATCCCACATAATGAACCAGACTGTGCTCCCTAGCCACACCCTAAACACGCAACAAGTAGGTACAAGCTATTGGCTTCAGCCTCCCTTGCAAGAGGGCCCCCTTGTTGCCAGTCCCAGACAGCCTTTTCCCTCCAGCTTGTAGGGGTACCCAAGGAGGCCTGGAAGATACCTCCTTCCTCCTGGCAGCTGAGGTTTGGGGAAGAAAGTGGGGAATGTCTACAACTGGGTAACGGGCCTTGTACCTAAGCACCAATCATGTAACTTGAGGCCAGCATCCACCACTACAGCTCTTAAGACTCAAAACCAGTCCTAACCAACTTCTTTCAGTTTACAGCCAACAGCTGGGTTCCAGGTAGGAGTTGCAATGCATAGAATTCACGATGTGGGTAACAACAACAGTAACAAAAAATAAGTTCTACTTGATTTGGGAATTAAGAGTGGTTTTTCTCTTTAGGCAAAGTACCTTCCCAATACCTCAATATTAGACAACAATGAAATACATTTGTATTTTTTAGGTACTCAGTGACTGAAGGCTGGAGGAAACAATTTAGGGCTAAATCACAAAATCCCTATCTTCCTCCCCATTCTATTCCCTTCCCTTAAAAAAAACCCAAGAATTTGCCTATAGCTAAATCTCTACTGACCACTACCTCACTACCTTCTAGAAGAGTCCCTCAACTGAGAACTCAATGTGTCAGAAGAGTCAGGCCACCGATTCTTACCTTCTTCAGCTTGCCACTCTTAGTCCCCAGAAAAACCACACTGTAGCCATTGTAAACATAGGAAGCCACAGAAGTTAAGCGGTCCCTGCTGGTGGTGTACAGGGTCAGTCCCTCCACAGGAGTGGAGCCTCCCAGAGGTTGGTTGATGTCCAGGCCACAGAAGTTATCATCAATGGGGACTGGCTGAAAGGACAGGAGAGAACTGGAATGAGTCACAGAATATGGCAGGGTCACTTCAAACCACCCAACCACTGCTATCAGCCTGAGGATACCAGACCTCACAGAGGCTCAGGGCTGGGATCAAAGGTCTAACGTGTTGGAGATAAAGCTCATTGCCAACTGGTCCACAATGACATCTTGGCTCCCATGGGACCAGATTGTGAGTGACTAGCCATCTCCACTCTCCCAGAACTAGCATGTGTCTTACTTACCTTTTACCTTTCAGCCAGGAAAGTCAGATTGTAAAGCTGACTGAATTCACCTTCTGGTTCTTTTCATGTCCCCTTAGACCTTGTCAGTCTGTGGAGATCTGTCTATTTTAGACAGGGCTCTCTCAAAGGATATTCAGCCTAGAGGCAACATTGTAAGATTCCACAGGCCTAGAGGTTTCTTGTTTGTTCTTTGAGCAAGCTAGTGAGTGTTTCTTGGGCTGTAGAGAGGCATGAGGAATTTTAAGCCACTAAACTATCACTACTACCTGCCATTCTGGGGATTCATTGCAAGTGTCATGATAATATTGAATACTGTCCTTTGCTTTGATATTTCTTCTTTATTTATCTTTGGAGTTCTGGGGGGGGTGAATCTGGGGCCTCTTGCATGCTAGGCAAATGCTCCCTCCTCTTTTTATTTTTTATTTTGAGACTAAATTGCTCAGGCAGGGCTTGAACTTGTGACCCTCCTGACTTAGCCTCTCCAGTAACTGAGATTACAGGCCTGTACCACCAGGCTGTGATGGAAAATTTAATCTACATTAGAGTCTTCATTTGATATGATATGCCCCCCACCTTTGGAAAGAATTATAGAGGATTAAATGAAACGATGTGTGTAAAAGACTTTTATCATTGTATACCACTATCTCCGGTACATTATAGGTGTCCAAAGAGATGTCTTCTTATATCAGTCTTTTGAAGGGATTAGCGGTAGGCCAGGAGGAACTGTGTCACTTTGAAAGAAGGCCCCCTTACATAAGTGAGAAAACTTGCCATACAGAGAATGAGAAGACTCATTCCCACCCTGTGTTCAGGCTAAGTCCACTGGGGACCACAGCATCCTCTTCTGGAACTGTCAAATGGAGAATTAGATGGATGGTGTTGTGCTTTGAATGAGAATGTCCTCCCACAGGCTCGTATATTTAAATGTTTGGTTCCCAGTTGGCAGACTGTTCAGGAAGAATTAGGAAGTGTGGCATTGTTGGAGGAGGTATGTCACTGGGGGTGGGCTTTCAAGCTTCAGAAGATCACAACATTCCCAGCCAGACGCCTCTCTGGGTAGAGATGGGGGGAAAGGGAGGGAACCGCATGACTCTTAAGGATAGGGGATGCACAGTGCCTGGCACGAGGCTGGATTTTGATGGGTGCTCCAAGACACCCCAGCTAACTGCCCAGCATGAAATCTTGCAGTAAAGGCTGCAGATTCTGGGCCAAAAAAGACCTTGAGTGCTGGGGGAGCTGTTCCCACCTGGTCTGGAATAGGTGTCTCAGAAAACAGAAGACATAGCAGTGGGCAGCCTCCTCAGCCTTGCCTTTAGCATCAGGAGTTAACTGATGCCTCATTTCCTCTGAATAATCGGTTAATAAGTTAGAGCACATTATTTTTCCTCAAGCTTGTGTTACCACCTCGGCTCTGGGGGGGAGCTAGGACATGTCTCTGGGACCTTGGTACCTGTGGACAGCTGCCGCTCTTACTACTGGCTGGACTGATGGTGCTAAAAATACATAAGCACTCCGTAAGAAAGAACATCAAGTTTTAGAGTAAGAATGGCCTTGAGCTCTGGGTGGCAGAGTCTACACCACAGCTTGGAAGGGAAAAAGCCATTGTATAGTAGTGCTAGGTTACTGGGAGATGTCTATGTCTACCTCTACATTCGGTGATGTCACTCCCACTTGAAGCCAGCCTGTCTGGCAGTGTTTACAGCACAGGAATTGCCAAATACTGTAGACTAGGGCTCTCCTGCTTCCTCTGTTTTGTGGAGTTAGTTACTTACTATTTTCCAACATGTCACTTGGACAGTGCCAAGCAGGGAGTTACCAGTCACTGCTCTCTACCCTTGCTGCCTCTCTTACTCAACCCTGTTCTGTAAGTAGTGGCTGCTCAGTAAGAGTCAGGCAATCTAAATTTTAGCCCTGTCCTTACTGCACCGGCCCTTACTACATGCCCTCTCTGGGACTCAGTTTTCTCATCTATAAAATAACAGAGTAGAGTCGGCTCATGGTCAAAATTCTTTATAGATTGTTTTCATGGTTTTGGTTTTTTTCTACCACTTTGTCCAGGGACTGGTAGAACTATAGTGTTGTGACCAAAGCCAGTTTCTGAGATACAATGACAGAAGTGAAAAAGCCTGGCTGGCAACTGTGGGTTTCTCTAGATTCTTCCTGATGCTTGCATCTCCAGAAAGGCAAAGAAAATGATTTGTTCTGAGCCTAAGCCTGGGGTTGGATGGCAATTTCTTCCTCAATATCTTGTCAGGTATTCCAAAAGCCTTATGTCCCTTTAAGTTTACGTGGACAGAGAGTGACTGAAGTTGATTTTTCTCAGAGGTAGTGGTCCCACGGAGCCTGCATCAGGAATCTGTGAGCTGCCCTGAATTCATATCCTGCTTCCTGGTACACAGTTATATAGATTTAAGCAGTTTATTTACACTTTCTAAGCCTTTGTCTTTCTATTTGGAAAAGGGCATGACAATTAGTGCTTTACCTGTGAAGATTGGGTGAGGTATGAAACTGCACAAAATAGCCCTTCATGTGTAACTGATATTCTGTGAATGATGGGTCCTTTCCTCATACATTTTTTGTGGGAGCAATGTTCAAATCTTTGACCTGAGAGTTACATGTTGGTCCACAGACTATGTTAAAGTCAAGCTCAGGGTCATTGCTTCTCTTTGATCTTCAAATTTCTTGTTTTTTTATTTTTTTATTTTTATTTATTATGTATACAACATTCTGTTGTAACAACACACATTCTGTCTGTGTGTATGCCTGCAGGCCAGAAGAGGGCACAAGACCCCATTATAGATGGTTGTGAGCCACCCCGTGGTTGCTGGGAATTGAACTCAGGACCTTTGGAAGAGCAGGCAATACTCTTAACCTCTGAGCCATCTCTCCAGCCCGATCTTCAAATTTCTTAAAGGCCACTGAAGCATCTCCAGTCCCTAATTTAGATCCTTTGGTCTCTAATAGGATCCCGAGGACACCACCAATTTGCACACCCAACTGTTTTGGTGTTTGAAATGATATTGTGCCAGGGGATGACAAAAGAGGAAGTTTTTTTTTTCCTATAAGGCAGTGGTTCTCAACCTGTGATTCAAGACCTCCGGGGGTCACATATCAGATTTTTTTTTATTGCATTTCATAACAGTAGAAAAATTACTGTTATGAAGTAGCAACAAAATAATTTTATGGTTGGGGGTCACGCACACAACATGAAGTGCTGCATTCAAAGGTCGCAGCATTAGGATGGTTGAGAGCCACTATGAATAGCCACTTGTCTTATAGCTATCGTCAGTGTCTCTGACGTCCCATGGTCACTACTCAGGTCTTGTCTCTCTGTAGCACCAGTGGAGCAGCGCACAGTGGCCTCTTCCTTCCAACTTTGGCTGAGAGGCAAGCAGGAATCAGCAGTTTCCTCCTGACAAGGTCGTGGGAACCAGGGTGGAAGCTGCAAGGGTTTAACCCTTATATTTCCTCTCCACTTATTTGAAGAGGGTCTTTGTTCATAAAACTTTCGTGCTATAAGGCAAACTGGAGATTACCTAAATCCAGATTTCTCATTTTATGAAAGTAAGATAACTGACAAATAACTAGTCCTTCATTACTATGATTAGCAGTGGTAATCCTAGTTGCTCATTTACTGAATAATTAGTGTGTGCCAGGCATGTTATTTTCATAAATAACTGATCCTCATAATAAAATGATAATAATACTTCTATTTTAAATAAGAAAAACTTATAGCTCAGATGCCACACATCACTTGCTCAAGGACACACAGGATATAGATGGAAGAACTGATTTTTTTTAATCTAATTGATTAGATTTAAAGCTCAAATTCTTAACAAGTATGCTGTGGTACCTTGTCATATGCTTGGATCAAGCTGTGATTCCTTGATGTTCATATTATGCTTAGGCATGACCCAAGTTTTTTATACTTGCTACCTCTCTCTGGAATGCCTTTTTCTCTCTCTTAGCCACTGCTCCAAATACTACTCTCTCTATGGTAGATATTCTCTAGAATTGCTCTGTGCTGTTTTATTTTCCTCTACAGAAAATTTACCATTTGGCAGGCAGTTTCACTTTATTTTCTTGAGAGTCTCATGTAGCCAGGCTAGCATTGAACTCACTATGTAGGCAAGGATGACTTTGAACACCTAATCCTCCTACCTCCAAGCCTTCCAAGCGTTGAGATTACAAGTGTGCACCACCACATTGGGCTAGACTGTTTTATGTGTTCGCTTGTCTTGCCTCACTAGCAGGTAAGCTCTCTAAGAGCATGCAGCTTAGTCATGCGGCTTAGCAGCACCAAAAGCAATGCCTGGTGCACTGTAAGCATACAGAGGCATGTATTAGTATTGATTTAATGAATCGGCAAACTCATCTCAAGACTCTAATGTAGGCAAGACTCTGCAATTGGTAAGTCATTACCTAGCTGCCTAAAACCCGTTCTTACACCAGGTTCTTACTGGCCTAGAAGCTGAGGGTGCAGGGGTACAAAGGAATCAGGAGCAAACAAAGCACACGAAGGTTCCTTACCGCCTTGGTGCACTGCACATCCTTTCCCAGCAGCCAGTTGAGCTCCAAGTTGCCCTCTCCATGGTAGCAGGACTGCAACCGCTCCTTGATCTGCAAGTTGATGGCCCGAATGGGGAAGGCACAGAGGGCAGAATCGTCGGGTGGGTGGTGGTACTGCTTCTGCCCTTTGGAGAAGATGGCAAATAGCACATCCTCATCACTGCTTATGTTGAAGGCCTGAGCTAGAGCTTCCCCAGGCTTTGCGAGATAAGCTGCCTGCAGGAGGCGGTATTCTACCCCGGCACGTGTGCAGCCAAAGGGCAGGGACACATAGGAGTGGAACTTGGGGTCATCCTTGCAGAGACGCACGATTCTTGAGGTATAGAAGAGGTCTCCAGCTGAGTTGATGGCCACACCCTCAGGGGTCTCTGGCTGGACAGTGAGAAAGTAGACAAAACCACCGCTGGCAAAGCCATAGATGTAGAAGATGTCAAAGTGGGAGACCAGGGCTAGGGTGTCAGAGGGAATCTTGATGAGGGAGGAGACAAAATCACTGTGGAGCTCATAGTCCAGCATGGCTGAAGACTCAGGGTCACGGGGTAGCTTGCGGCTGGACAAGGTAGGGAAGTAATCCTGCTTGCCATCAACAGCAGTGCCAATAAAAAGCTTGCCATCTTCCCCCTCAGAGCGTACAATCACCCCATACATGGTGCCTGTCTTATTGACACTGGACAAGTAGTGCTCCTTCTTGTGGGATGGCTCCACCAGGATGAAGAGGTCGTCCAGCCGCAGGAGCTTGCAAACACCCTGGTAGAGACTGCCACAGGCAAGCAGACGATTCTCGGAGTAGTCAATGATCAGTAGTTTGTTAACATTGTTGGTGAGTGTGAGCACCTCACTGCAGGGCTGTACAATAAGGGGTGGGTAGCAGGCCTTGTTGTCTTCTTCTGGCCCTGTCTTGTGAGCCACCTGGATTGTGAGGTTGCCTGTCAACTTGTAGACACGGTTGATGGCCCCCACATACACGGCCCCTGTTCTTCTGTGTACAGTCAAATGGTTGAAAGTCCAGTCACGGTTCTCGGAGTGGAAGGTGCTGAATTGAGGCATACCTGTGGTTTCACGAGCTAGCAGCAGCCAGGCCATTGAGAGCAGTACCACAGACAAGTTCTCAGCCTGCATGGTCCACATCTGGGACCTCCTCTGCTCCATCCCGAGAGGGGCAAGGCTGGAGGGATAGCTCCTCTGTGTACTACTCCACTTCTCTGGATCAGCTCTCACATGGTTCTGAAAAACACAAGGCAAGGGGTCAGACTGAAAGCAAGTTCTACATGAACCGTATTGCTTGACCAGGATTCCCAAATCCAGCTGGCCCTATGAGTCTCTTTTGCTACATTTCAGTTTTTCTATTTTTAACATATTTTCCTCTCTGAGGGATGCTGAGTTAATCCCATTATTATTGGTCTTTAGCCATTATGCTGTATAATATGCTTTTGTTTGTATATTTTATTTACATTGTATAAAGCATCCCATTTCAAGATATTGGTTTTATCTCTCAGAAAGTTCAAGAGAGTGGAGTTCACTCAACCAGTCAACGCCTATGTCAGGACTGAAATGTCTTTCCCCACATACTCACTTGAGGACCCCCTACTCCAGTATGATACGTCAATTACGTTTCTCCTTATCTCAGACTCCCTTGACTCCTGGGATCACATGCCTTCTCATGCTCTGATATCCATCGTGAAAAGAGAAGTGCTGGTCACCTCTAATGGGATTTATGGAAAGTATGCTGTTCAAAAAAGACTGGATTCCTAAGCCTGCCATCCCAGAGCCTGAAAAGCCCCCTGAAATGGCAGAGCCTATTCCTCTGTAGACAGACATAGCCACTGCCTTATGGGAGAGGAACACATGGCTTCTAGGAACCCCTCAGCCCTTTTCTCCTTAGGCAGGGCCACAGAGCCTGTCTTCTCTCTAAAGGCCTGGAGAGATAGATGGTGGAGCATACTTGGGCAGCAGTAGAGGAAGAGGAGTTGGAGGGTCAGTTTTATCTTGTCACTGCTGGGGAATTCTGGCCATTCAATCATCTGTGAGTTTAGCCCTGGGCCTTGATCACAGAGCTTCAAGTTCAGCCTCCACTCCTGAATGCTTTGATCTCGTCAGCATTACAAGAAGCTGTCCAGTAAGCATAAAGGACCCCTGAGGGCACTCACTAAGACCAGCAAGGGGAGATCCCAGGCAAGGGGACAGAGGTCAGGAAGTCCAGCCATCATCCCTGGAGAGTCTTGCTTCCCCTGACTTTTAGGATGAACCATAGTCACTTAAAAGCTGCACCAGAAGAGGCAGCAGTCGTCTGGCTAAGAGAGCCTTTCTCAAGCTGAATAGAGTGCCTGGACAACCTTGTCGACAAGCACCGACAGAACTCTAGGTGCACTGATGACAGGAATGGAAACACTCCAGCTAGGAAGAGAATTTGCTCCCAGGTAGCTTAGCAAAGACCTGCCTGCCTGTTCCCTCAACTCCCCAGGCTAGCTGGACTGGGTTTAATGAGTCTGACGCCACTCCCACCCAGTTTTTTCTTGTATATTTAGAGATGCTCCTTCCTGCTCCTCCACTCTGCAGCATAGGTCTGCAGCCAGCATGGTGCCAGAGTGTTCCAACCTGACTCTGTTTCTCCAGCGGGGCTCTGATCGGTGTCTTGGAGGTGATTCATGAGGTCCCAGGCTTCCTTGGAAAGAGGAAGGGCAGCGCGAGGCTGGAGCTGACCTTAACTACTCTAACACAGCCCTTCCGGCCTCACAAGCACAGGCTCCCAACTCACCAAGATTGCAGTTTGAAAAGCAGGTTATTTTTAGCTATGTCCTAAGGCCGGTAGCAGGACGTGAATTCCTCAAGAGGAGCTGCAGAAAGGAAATAACAGAATCCTCAAACTCTCCAGCTAAATGGGGAATTGCAGGAGGTCACACTGCATGCATGTTCTTCTCTAGAAGACAGGGCCACAGGTGGGCTCCTTGGTTACAAGTGGCTTCAGATAGAAGATGTAACATGAGAAGAGGTTGTCCATTCAAGATAAGCTTTGAAGATGAGGCAACCTGTCACTATGCAAGGTGTAGGTGCTTGCAGCATAGAAATTCTCTCTGAAGCACAGTGGCACTGAGTTTAAGGACTGCATGCTCCTGCCTTCCCACCTCACACATCCACATACATGCCTAGCTCATGCACACAAGGAGTCTAGAGAGCAGAGACCAGCATCTGAAGACACAGTCAGCAATCCAGCTTCCTTCCTCGTTGACATAGTTCAGGAGTTAAGAGGCTTTCGGAACAAATCTGGGACATTAGACTGATCAAGTGCCATTTTCATCTTTGTTAGAATGAGAACGGCAGTGCCTAGCTCTCTGGCTGTCATGAAAGTTAGTGTGGTTCTGTAGGGAAACTCCTTAACCACACTGCTGGTACCCGCTACATTATCATAAAGGGCTCTAATGGGAAATGGCACTGGAATTCCCGACTTCTCTTCTTATGTTTTCCTTTTCCATGGATGGACAGTATGTGGGGAGCTTTGATCCACTGGCCCCGTGGCAGAGCTTATTTGGAAGGTAGGTGTCATGGGAAAAGAACAGACCCAGGCTTGTTTTCTCTGCCATATTATAGCACAAGTCACAACATAGCCTCTCTGAAGACATCAGGAAGGCAGCTGAAAGCTGGATTCTGAGTGGAGAAACCGGTCACAGCGCAGATAGAAGTGCAGAGAGTTCAGGAGGACAGGTCTAATGTCTGTCACTCACAAATTGTCTAGTGGCTGTACTGTTCTAGCATTTCCCTGAGTTTGTTTCCTAAGCTGTCAAAACTAGCCAGTCTGCAAGATTCCTCCTTCCAGATGAAATGATGCCTTGAGGCCCATCTCCTTCAGTTCCTCGAGTCTGGGTTAAATACCCACTGAGTTCCTTCTGTACTGCCTGTGTAGCTGATCAGACAGGCTTTTCCAGCACATCTCCGAAGCAGGCCTGTTTTCTTTGTACCCCTCTAACTGCATGATCCCAGTGACTAGTCAGGAAATTCATCCTCAGGCCCAGGGGCTACCCACCCCAGCAGCTCCTACTGGACACTGGGGTCCAGAGAAGACACTGTCTCCTGTGATGAGGGATGGAAAGGTTTGATATCTTGACTACCACAAATTTATAGGCCAAGATGGATGGAAAGATATAGCTCTAAATCAGGGTTTGGTTGTCAAAGGTCAGGCCACCCAGGTGAGCTCAGGTTAAGGAAGGCAGCCACCTTGTGCCTGTGAAAAGCAGCAGTGTGGTATGGTTAAACTCTGGGATGAAGGACTCAGATATGTGGCTTTAAGCAGAACTTCAGCTGTGTGTACCTGGTCAGGGCACAAGGCCATTGGGATGCTGTCTCTCCATCTACCTGAAATGGACTTAGATCTGGGTCCTGCCATTCAGGATCACTGTTACAAGTCTTCAGTGCAGCATTAACCATGCCATGTGCTCAGG
Source organism: Ellobius talpinus (assembly GCA_001685095.1). Lineage (NCBI taxonomy): Eukaryota > Metazoa > Chordata > Mammalia > Rodentia > Cricetidae > Ellobius > Ellobius talpinus. Next base: position 11,575 of record LOJH01047876.1, read on the forward strand.
AGGCCATAACCTTTATCACAAACTGATATTTGCAGCTCCTTGCTTTCTTTTACCATATGATTGGTCTCAGAACAGATATTCCATTCTCAGACTGGCTGAAGCCTGTAACACTGAACAGTGAGTACTTCCCCTTAACCCTGATTTTCTGCTAATGCCAAACAGGGGTTCTCTTTTAATAAAATGCCCCAAATCCTCTCTGTGTCTGTTCATGAAGTCAGCTGTCATATTCTGGGGCTTGTCTCTTCTACCAGTTTTCTTCTCCCTTCCCAAGTTCTCAATCAGGGGGCCTACTTTCCTAGACTTCTGAGTCACCCACAGAGCCTCCTCAACGTCTTCCCCATGGAGACTGTGACACCAAGTAGAGTTCACACTTGCTTCTGGGGGAAAGCAGGTGCCACTAAATATTTTATTTGCAGGTCTGATGACACCATCTTCCTGATTAGGAACCAAGAGGCAGGTGCTGGTGACAGCCACCTAAGGCATCTGATACCTTTCTGACCAGCTGGCAGAAACGTCAGTGGCAATCCAGGAAGGAAGTGAAAGTGAGGCATTTCCAGCTCAGCTCAATGCAGGATTCCCATCTCCCACCACTGTTGCCCTTCCGGTGAGGTCTAGGTGCATATGCCTCCATGTCTGAGATAACCTCCCTCATCTCAGAGGAGGTGTTGGCAATAGGAATTAGAATTGCAGAGAACTTTGTGATACAGTCAGAGTGCATGCTAGATCTCACGCCATTGTACCCATGAGGAGCAGGACCATCTCCAGTCTCTCCACCATCACTGTTGTAGCTCCCAGCATTACTACGGTACAGATCGGACTTAACTGTCCATCACCCTGTCACCTCCAGCACCACTGCAGCACTGATAGAGCTCCATTATCCCTCTAGTTACCTCCAGGCCCGGTGCAGCATTAATAAAGCTTAACTGTGCCGGTCATTGTCATCACTGTTACCTCCAGTATCAAGTGGTAAGAAAGGAGCTGGGCCTTCCATACCCTACCACCCATCACTGTTATTGTTATGTCATCTCTAGTGCCATCACGGTGCTAACAGAGCTCCACCATCCCAGATAGAGTCCCTCATCCCAGCTTGGCCATCATGTTCCTCATTGTAACCTCCAGCACCATCTCAGGGCTGATAGAGGTCTACCATCTTCACCCCACCCAGCACCATCACAGGGCTGATAGAGCTCTACCATCTTCACCCCACCCAGCACCATCACAGGGCTGATAGAGCTCTACCATCTTCACCCCACCCAG
>LOJH01047877.1:0-13127 GCA_001685095.1 Ellobius talpinus
AGGATTGTTTTGGTTATCCTGGGTTTTTTGCTTTTCCATATGAAGTTGAGTATTACTCTTCCAAGGTCTGTGAAGAATTTTTCTGGGATTTTGATGAATATTGCATTGAATCTGTAGATTGCTTTTGGTAATATTGTCATTTTTACTATGTTAATTCTACCTACCCCAGGTCATGGGACATCTTTCCATTTTCTGGTGTCTTCTTCTATTTCTTCCTTCAAAGATTCAAAGTTCTTGTCATACAGGTCTTCCACTTTTTTGGTTAGAGTTACATCAAGATATTTTGTCATTTGTGGCTATTGTGAAGGGTGATATTTCTCTGACTTCTTTCTCAGCCCATTTATCAGCTGTGTAAAGCAGGGATACTGATTTTTTCAAGTTAATCTTGTATCCTGCTAAATTCCTGAAGGTGTTTATGAGTTGTAGAAGTTCTTTGGTAGGATTTTTGGGGTCACTTAAGTAAATTATCATACCATCAGTAAATGGTGAAAGTTTGACTTCTTTTCTGATTTGTATCCCTTGATCTCCTTTTGATGTCTTATTGGTCTAGCTAGAACATCAAGTACTATATTGAATAGATATGGAGAAAGTGGACAACCTTGTCTTCCTGATTTCAGCGGGATCACTTTGAGTTTCTCTCCATCTTGGTTTATGTTGGCTGTTGGCTTCTTGTATAGTCTTTATTGTGTTCATGTATGTTCCTTGTATCCCCGTCAGTCAATTTTTGAGAAGGTTCCATGAGGTACTGACAAGAAGGTGTATTCTTATGTTTGGATGGAATAATCTACAGATGTCTGTTAATTCCATTTGAGTCATAACATCTGTTTGTTCCCTTGTTTCTCTGTTAAGTTTATAACTGGCAGACCTGTCCAGTAATGAGAGTGGGGTGTTGACATCTCCGGCTATTAGTGTGTGGGGTTTGATGAGCAGTTTAAGTTTTATTAATGCTTCTTTTACATATGAGGGTTCCCTTGTATTTGGGGCATTGATGTTTAGTATTGAGATTTCTTTCTGATGTATTTTTTCCTGTGAGTAATATAAAATATCCTTCTTCATCTCTTTTTATTGATTTTGGTTTAAAGTCTATTTTGATAAATATTAGGATAGTTACACCAACTTGTTTCTTAGGTCCATTTGAATTGATTTTTTCCCCCATAGCTTTACTTGGAGGCAATTGTCTGTCTTTGAGTTTGAGGTCATTGGGAAATCCTTCTGTACTGGAAGCACAGCTATCAGCTCTACTCGGTGAATATCATATTTAAATAATTCCTTTTATTTCCACTATTTTTAGACTTATAATAGCATTTTCCTCATAAACTCCTTGTATATTAAATAATTATGAATGTACCTTCACACAGGTTCGTATGTATATTTTAAGTAGGTCATGTTCATCTCTTCTACTAGCATGTGTATCTTGTTGGAATCTGTTTCTATAGATGCTTTTTTCCGTGACTATAAATTATTTATTCCTGCTTCACTCTCTTTTCTTTCTTGATTTGTGTCTGATGATTTCTTTTAATATTGTATTTCTGAATAATATTTTGAAAACACTCTTGGTTTATATTACTGTGAAGAAGTCTAATTTCTCCTTCAGTTAGTTATTTAATTTGAGCTTTTTTCTAAACTGTGTTTTATCTGGTAAAACGAAGCAAAACTACTTCCTCACTCTAAAAGATATCAGTTGCTGCCATCACTAGATATTCCAACATCTCCTTCCTACATATAAAATTCAAGGGAGAAACAATCAAAGGTTTAGAAAATGTTTATAAATCTATTTTCTAGCTCAATCCCTCTCTGCCTGTCTATGATTGTGATGTCTGAGTGGCTGGTTTTGATTATTTCTGCTTCTCTGCTTTCACTGATCTATTCAACACCTCAAACAATTAGTTAACACTGGTTACTTTCCTAAATTTTTTTATGAATTTGAGGCATTCCCTCAGGCAAATTGTTATGACAATGAATGGAATTGGGCACAGTTTACTCAATCTATGCCCACTCTTTGTGATATTGACTTACATAAAACCATTATCTTTTTAAATTATTTTATCTATTATTTTGAAAGATTTCATAAGAGAGACAATGAATAAGACGATTCATGGGAGCACATTTAATAATTGAAATAAAATTATTTTGTACATAGTACAAGAGAGAAAAATAATAAAATGTTACTCGGGATAGATTACAGTATTGATCACTAAAGGCTAGAAATTCAGCTTCATCCACGTGACACATTCTCACAATTTTATTCACAAATGACATGAGTGAATTCATTTTGCAAGAACTCTTTAGAAAATGTGAGGATACTAAAGCTATTTTAAATAATAGAAAAATTATGAATTAATTAATTTGCAGGATCTTTTACTCATATGTGATGTGAGAAAAAAATAGAGCTAAAACTCTTTGTCTCATCTGCCTTCATGAAATGGTGAGTGACTACATCGATAAATCATTCAGGTAATGGACTTTCTTACTTAGCCAACATCTGGCATTAGGAACTAACCTCTGCGTTTCTGGTGGTCAACAGTCATAGACATCCAGTGATATATAGGAGAGTTGGTGGGTCTCAGTCATGCTCAAGCCAACTCTATCTACTGATGGAATCCAGGAACTTCTAACAGTGCTGAAGTGCTATGAAAACCTTCTTTTGTCTTCAGGCCAAAGGCTGGAAAGAGAAAGGAAGGAGGAAGAGGTTGCTTCATCGGTTCTGTGCACCAGCCCAGCTGCTGTGCTTCAGCATATTCCTGCAGCATGTGAAAACACCCAAAGAAAGACAAAGGCAAGGATGATCAGGTGTGTTTGCATGTCTTCAGCAGCATTCCAGCTCAGCATGGAGACTCTGAAATCTATGAAGGAACAATGCTTGAGAGGACCACTTTGGATTTTAGAATTCTCTTTATCCTAAAGTTTGGGAGAAGTAGGTACCAAGGGAAAATGAAAAACTTTTCAGTTGTGCTTAATACTGCCCAGGCAGAAAATGGCATCAGCATTTCTAGCTTGTTCAGATTAAACAGAAGTGGTAGGTGGAGGGTTTAATCATCTTAGGTATTAAAGACATAGAATTTTATATATCTAGCTGAAATAATTTGACTGAACAGTTTCATAAGATCAGTTTTCCTCCATCTAAGTGAAAAAATGACTCTAACACAACATTATTAAGAATAACTAGGAGCAAATATAGCTCCATAATTTCAAAAGAAACCCATTGACCAAGAGACATATATTAAATAAATGGACTCACCAATCAAAGCTTGTCACAGAGCAATCTCATAAGTTTTTCAATGATGTGAGGTGTTGATTTTGTCAACGGTTTTGAGGAGTATGAATTCTACAGAAATCCCTCTCCTGAATTCAATCAACTCCATCCAAAAGGATGTCAGATATTGATAATTTAGCTTAATGTCTCCTGCACATGTTAATCGCTAGGTAGGCGAATCAAATGCAGCAACTTTCAGCAGAAGGTCATTTAGACCAGGCATTCATTTTTACTAAGTACATCCCTTGTGGCTTATCTGTGCCTTAAAGAATCAGTTTTTTAACAAATTCAGCACCCTTGCAGTAATACTGGTTTGTATTTCCAACTAACTTGAACTGATCAAATATGTTACTGCTTCAGTATAGAGCTAAATGCATGGCAACAAAATATTATGTTGCTGCTGTGAATAGCTTTTCTGTATTTCTTAATTCTCCCCTTTCAGTTCTGTTCTCTGGCACTGAATATTTTTCAAGAAAACTTTATTGCCTTACTTTTCAATAAATGCTTCTGTACACAATTAGATATTTATTTTTTGCAAAGTGATGACTTAAGTAAGTGTTGTATTTAAGGGAAACTACCATGTAAAATAAACACGATACAGAAAGGCACATGGAAATTATTCTAACTGGATATATTAATAAAAGCACACATACAAAAGAAATTTGATACTAAAGTTGAACCAAAATAAAGAAAGATCAAGCAGGCAATATGTAACCAGACTGGCCTAGCCCAACTGTCATTGTAGGGACTTCATTCAGGAACTGATGGAAACACCTGCAGACAAACAGCCAAACATTAGTTTGAGTTTGGGGAATCCTGGAGAAGAGGGAAAGAAAATGCGGGAACTAGAAGGTCAAGGACACTACAAGAAAAAACACAGACTCAACTAACTCAGGTAGATAGAGGCTCACAGAGAAACCAACAACCAGGGAACCTGCAAGGGACTGACCTAGGCACTCTGCATATATGTGATAGTTGTGGAAATTAGTCTTCTTGTGGGACTCCTAACTGTGAGAGCAAAGGCTGTTGTGACTGTTTTACTAGCTTTTAGAAACTTGTTCCTCATTCTGGCTTGCCTTGCTCAGCTTTAATCCAAGACAAAGTTCTAAGTTTTACTACAACTTGATATGTCATGTGCCGTTGCTATACATAAGAGGCCTGATCTTTCCTGAACAGAAACAGAAGAGTGGTGGATGAGGGGTGTACAAAGGGATAGGGAGGCAGAGGGAAGAGTGGAGGGAAGGAAACATTGGCTGGAATGTAAAATAAATAAATAAAGTAAGGAAATTTATTTTAAAAGAGAAGATTCTGTTACTGCAGAATGAAAGAAAGAAGTAGAAAAGTGAGAAAACACCATTAGTTGGTCTTCTCCTCCATAAATATCTGAGAACTTCAAAATGTCATGCTCTTTAACTGTTTCTTACAGAGAACATACCCGCTGACAACCAATTATGATGTAACTTAACTAAAATGAACTAACATTTTGAGTTCTTTCTATGATTTAGGCACTATATCTAGAAGATTTCATATAAAAACTCTCTTAAATTTGGTATGATTAAAAGTTTGCATTGTCAAGATAACAGTCTTAACAATTATATATATATACACACATATATAATATATATGTATATATATAAAACAATAAAGGTGTATCAAACAATAAAGGGGCATAATTTTTAATATATCTAAAATTGTAATATAATATAACTACATAAGGGTAGATATTGTCTCCTTTCAAAAAAAAGGCATTCCAATGAAGGAAGTGATTTCTGAAACAGTAAATGTTATGAAGTGATCTCAATAATTAGCTCAAAGTCACATGAGTGTAAATCCTAACTAACCTAACATCCCTCAAATTATTATTTTTTGTTGTGTATTTTCCTCTTTTTCTCTATATTATTATGGGCAAGTACTATCTTGGTGGCTAAATACAGTTTCCTATCACTTTGTTTGTGCTTTATACTATACGTTAAACATAAGATCTATTAAAACTGATTCCATTGTTAATATTTTAAATACATAATTATCATTTAATGCTGTAGTATTCATTCATATGAAAGACTTCATTTAATGTCTGGCTGAAAGAAATGACGTCATAAAGACATATTGCTAAAGAAAGTAATTGAATACTTTATTAGGTTTTCCCCACACCTCTCATCATCACTTGATATTTAAATCATTCACTATTTCAGGCACCGTGTCGCTGTCCTTGCCAGTGGTCCTTTTAATTTTAAACTAGTGAACTCATCCAGATGCACAATTTTTAATGTTTTCTATTTAAATTTGCTGACTTCATTAAAGTCTACAACACCTTCCTTAAATGTATGCAAGTTCATCTTGCAAAAAGTTTCCCTTTTAATGTGAAGGGTTTACAGCATCTAAAAATAAAAATAAATTCTAGTCATGAATCTCTGTTAGTCTTTATATACATGAACAATGCACACATGTGTTAGAGGAGGAGAGAGGCAATATTTGAGCAGTAAATTCAGTCTATTATATGTTAATGCCAATTGTTCCTATTTTAGATTTTTCTGTAATCTTGCAACTGTAGGGACTAAAACTCAGAATCTTTTTATGGTAAAATTCTCCCTTCATGGAACCAATGACAGGATTCCTAAAGTAAGGAACAAAATTGTAAGGTTGAAGGAAAAGACGAGACAGAAGCAAACTTCAAGAAAGTGACTGCAGATTCAACCATTACCAATATTTTTGCAAGGACGATTTGCTCATATCCAATTTTTCACTGATAAAGACAGACAGTAAACATATTCTAGAAGCACACTAAATGTGTATTACTCCTGTTTAATCTTTATTTCTAGTTCACACATCAAATTGAATTTGAAAATGCATGACCCACTCCAAGCATTTTGCTATTGATGTTGCTGTTGTTATCACTGCATACTGTCTTGAGAATCCTGTATAAGTATCAACATAACCAGATGAAAACTGAAGAAAAGCAAATGGTCACAGCACTTCCAAACTAAAGAAGAGGATAACAGATCATAAGAAGGTAAAACATTTAGATATGGAAACATTACTTTTAGATAGCAGGGAAATTAATCAACTTATATTTCATTGGATACTCTAGAGAGAATGTAGAAAAATGGGAAGCAGAAAAGGCAATAGAATGTTCCAGATGACCACAGAGTTCCTCATGAGAAGGTTTGCTACAAAGGAACAAGAAATAGCAGCACTGAATGAAACACAGAATGGATTCCTGATATACCTTAAACTTGGGAGCTTTAGAAAGAGCAACATCTAGTTTTCAATGCCAAGCTTTATATTGTATGGTACATGTAATTGTGATTGTATTATTATCAACACTTCATGAACATTTTGCTAAAATCAATAGCTTTGTGCCAGTGGAGCTGTGTAAGTAAAGAAAAAAAAGAAGAAAAATTAAAAAAAATTGTTCAAAGGTGAAAGAAGTGATGAATCCAACAGTCAAGAAAGATTACAATAAGACACAGAATTTGGATGTCAACAGAAGTATCCAATAACCTTATATTTGCCCCCTTCATGAAATCCTTAGAACTCTCAAGGCTGTAAAATGCATGTTGAATACTTAGAGATTGGTATTGAGAAGTCTAAGACTAAAGAATTTATCATTTCAGGCAATTTGGTATAAAACAGAAAGAAATTGAGTGGGGTTTTAAGTTATGATTTTTACGCACAACATAAATCATAGAGTTTATAACTAATTTAAGACCACTAGAGGCCCCTATCCCCATCAGCTGGAGTTTAGCAGTATGAAAATCACAGTGGAAGTTTCTGGCTCAGTTCTAGTCTTCTGATAGAAGCCTGTGATATCTTCAGCAATAGGGTCTTACTATTTAGTTTTAATGGGTAACCAAAAGTCATCAAAAGAGACTGCATTGCTGTGGAGATTTATAGTCCTCTGAGATCAATCAACAACTCATAAGAAAATATCTCACAACAGCTACTGGGATTTGTTTAATATATGATGATTTCTAGGAATAACATTTTCCAGCCATGTATAATATCTTCCTTCTTTCTCATTTTAAAGTTATCTTCATTTTATTTTTAATTACATATATACAAATGTTTCTGTCTTTGAATGTGCACATGTGCACTGGTACCTAAGGAAGACAGAAGAGAGTGCTGGATCCCTTGGATCTGGATTTGCAGATGGATGTGGGGTGCCAGGATCTGTAAGAATAATAAGTACCTTAACTGAAGAACCATCTCCCTTGCATCCTAATCTATTTACCTTATATTTTCTGATTGGGTAGCAAAGTAGTAAGTTTCCATACAGTTTACATACACTCCTTATTTTGGTTTGCTCTCTGTCCCTAGCTGCTGACTCTCATTCTTCCTTCCCAGTTCTGTTTAAACATTTCTACATCCAGAATTCCCCATGATCTACTAACTCCCCCCCATTAAGCATCTCAGCTTTAGTGCCGCTTTCTAGTCCCCAGACATCCATCCATGTGTCCTCTAAAATAAACATAAAGATTAAAAGCAAGGCTTTCTATATTAAAGAAAGCATGTTGTCTTTATCTCTCCATTTCTAAGTTTTAGCCACCCATTTATGGGCAAATCTCATTTTTTTCTTCATAGGTTAAAAATATTTCATTATATATACTTACCATATTTTCATCATTGAGATATTTCTATTGATAAACATCTGGTTGCTTTCATTTCTTAACTACTATAATAGAAAAGCATTGATCATAAATGCACTTGTATCTCTATAGTAGGATATAGTCTTTGGGGTGTTTTCCAAAGAGTGGTATGGCCAGACCATGTGGTGGTTAAATTTCTACATTTTTATGCAACATTCACATTGATTTCCACAGTGGCTACATTAGTCTACACCTCCATTAACAATGAATAAGAATTCTATCTTCTGCCATTTGATATTTTCTATGAAAATAATTCTTACTGATATATCCACTGGAGCAATCTTGGAACAACAGGCATGTGGGTAACCAGCTGTTCCTGGACTGGATTAGGGACCTGCTTGACAGGAGAGAATGCATGTCTGGGTCAGTAAATCTAGGCAAAAATCCCACAACATACAGGCCATAGTAGGGAATTTAATCATATTGTTTAAAGACATTGACATTGTGCCAAACTGCCTTTTAAATAATGTCATTTGTGCTCATAGACAAAAGAGTCTCAGCTTTAATCAGAGATCAGTGTCTTTCTAGTGAAATGGTGAGTGTGTGACAACTGAATCCTCATCTCTGAAAGGGACATTTATACATCTCCCTTTGAGGACCAGGGATGATAGGAGGTAAGCACCAGAAGTCAGGAAGTAAGAATGTGAAAAGCTATCCTCAGGCCATGGCACAGTCATTTCAACAGCAAATAATCTCACATCAACTTAGATTGCCTGGGCTGGGCCTGTACAGACTGGCTACCTATAGCTAATCATTCAGGGAGCAGCACATGGGGCTCCACCTCTCCTTTTAGAACTTTGGGCTAGTGATGGATTCCTGAAAGAGTTTGTCTGTTAATTTGTGTATGCAAAAAAATGAGCTAAGCAGGCTGGTGTGGGAGGTACTTCTTTTATGTGTTGCTTTTATTGGTTAATGAATAAAGAAACTGTCTTGGCCTGTTGATAGGGCAGAACTTAGATAGGTGGGGCAAAACTGGACTGAATGCTGGGAGAAGAAAGGTGGAGAGAGAGATGATATGGAGTTGATGCCTGAGTTATACAGGCCGAAACTTTTCCGCTAAGCCACTGCCACGGCTTTACACACAGATTACTCAAAATGGGATAAATTAAGATATGAGTTAGCCAATAAGAAGCTAAAGCTAATGGATCAAGCAAGGATTTAATTAATACAATCTTTGTGTGATTATTTTGTTTCTGAGGTTGTGATATAATTTGCAATACAGAGATAAGTGTGCTGCAAAGCCAAGAGAGTGTATGATGAGAAGTACATGAACATGTAAACTGGAAAAACAATGGAGACTTATGATTATAGTGATTATATTTGCACACCTGCATGCACACTAACAAAGCGTGTGTGTATACTTGATTCATGTGCTTATATTTGACCATATTTCTAAGCATACATTCATAAATTAAAAGATATGACTTTGCTGAATAGGGAAAATTAGTTGTAAATCAAACCAGAAAGAAAAATAAAGTAAAAAGTAAAAAGAAGCAGATAAAATAAAACCTGATGTAGTCATGAGAAATTTGGAAATCATTGATCACAAATGCACAGAATTTCCAGAATTGAAAATGGTAGATAGAAAACAATTATTGGAATAAAATTATTGCTAAAATTGCCAATTGTTGGCTCAATATTCCTAGTATTCATCACTTTATTAACCATACTAGTAATCCCACAGTTCAATGTGGCATGAAATGTGAGCTCACACTTCACAATCAGTAAGTGGGTCAGAGGTGCCACTTTGCCAATCATCACTCAGGTTTACCTAAGACTATGCCGTATAGATATATAGAATGCCACTATTATTTTCCTTTTTCTCAGCTGCCCTTTGTTTGCCATTTTCCTAAAATAAAAAAAATTCATAATTTTTAGCAAAGGGACTTTAAAAATTAGTTAGTTCTGTTATAATGTTTCAAATAAATTAGGAACCATAAATGAATTTTTAAAGCATTTAGATTTCTTGCATAAAATTTCAGCATTTAGCTAAAATTGGGGAATAATAAGCCTTTATTACATTATTTATCCATTTGTTTTAATTGTTGTATATATTGCTCAATATAAGAACTGAAAGCAAAAACTCTTTTTTAGCATATGCTCTAAAGAAAAATCATAAGTATTTAAGAAAAGAATTCAAAAACTACCTGAAGGGACCATATGAGGTCCATTACAGACTTTCTCTCTCTCTCTCTTTCTCTCTCTCTCTGTCTCTCTCATATATATATATATATATATATTTCAATTCACAGGAGGATATTCCTTCCTATTCTGTATTGGTTTGAAGTAACTATCAAATATTTTTGTATTTTATTGGCTGATATTTTCTTTCATTTGGCATGTATATACAATTTTCTTCTTAATTGTTATTTAGAATTAAAAATTCTAAATAAAAGTTTGCTTAGACCAGAACTATATATTAAATATACATGAGAAAATCGGGATGCCCTTTCTATTTTCTTTCAGGTAAAAGTTTCCTTTGGATTAAATGATTACAGAAAAAAGTGAAGTATTTATGTAAGCTCAATAAGAATGGGATGGGGCGACAAAGGGCAATTAACAACTTAGGGTTTACTTGCTGGGACTACCCAATCAAGCTCAATATAACTTTAAACTTCAAAGAGCCAAAGCATGTGTATGAGACAAGAATATGGCTTTTCATAATTATATTGCTGAAATAATGTATATGCCTAACAGAGAATTTTACAAATCATTAGAACTTTATAGTGTATTGTCAATTCTGGAAGGAAATACAACACAGGGGAAAATCAGGAAACATTGCTTTCCCTTCCATCCCCTTTTCTTCCAAAATACTTATTGATAATATATTCCATGGAAAACTTCAGGAAGAAGAAAAGGAGGAAAAAGTGTGCACGAGATTGCTTTTGATAAATGTCTATGTATGAGTCGAGGAAACATGACTGAAGGAGATCGATCTATGGTTCAAGTAGAACAGGCTAAGTGCTGTAGGGGGGAAACAAATAAGCATTTGAAATTAATACCTAAATCATAAGAAAGATCCTGTGAAGAGAATTGGCTACTTTCCCTACTCTTTCAAGACATGGAGCATNCAGGTAGGAAAGTATAGCAATGATGAAATTCCAGTTTCCTTTGAGCTCCCTCCCTATATTGTATGTTTAAAGAAGATAGAGAATATCAGTTTACATGAGGTGTCATAAATCCCTCATGACAAGGTGAGTCTCTTTCCCTGTCTTTCTCTCCCCTGTCTTTCTCTCCCCTTCTTTGTCTGTCTTGCTGTTCCATTCCCTCTGTCTTGTCTATCTTTGTCTTTCGGCCTCTCTTTCTTCTGTTTTCTTCTCTCTCCATTTTTTTACCTGTCTGTTTCTTGTTTAACTTTTCTGCATATATCTGTATTTATCTGTCTGTCTGTTTGTCTGTCTATCTATCTACCTATCTGTGTGCACTTATGTATGTAAATATATGTGTATCTGGGAAATCACTAGAAACTATTATGCACACACATAAGCATGCAAACACACATGTGACAAATGTATATGTTTTTTAACTTAAGATGACAAGAAAAACTTAAAAGAAATTTTGGGCAAAAGAGTGACAATGAGGTTCTAATAAATAAGCGAGTAACAGAGGAATGAAGGTACTGTGGAAACAAATGACTTTGAAGGATGTATATAGCAAAATTGTGAAGCAAGTAGATAGTAATTAAAGGGAATGGAGGAGTACAAATCTGAAAGAGGCACACTCCAGATGTAAAAATCAAGTAGGACATGAAAAGAATTCTCTCTAATTAAAGTGATTGGACTGGGCAGAACAGAAGAGGGAATTTGAAGAGAGTGTGAGGATGCCTATTGCTGTTCTTCAGTCACACAAACCAAGCTATTAAACTCTAGAATTAAAATAGGTATTAACTGAATCTCAATATTTTTTAAATTGTATGAGAACAATGGAGGCTTAAGTGGTTTATGATTATTAATCCAGATTAGCACAAAGCAATTATTTTTATACTCATCTGAATTGATCTTACTCATCATAGCTTACAACATACTTGAATGCTTTTATGATTAAATTTGCACACTAATCAGTCAGCTGCAAGATGCATCCTAAAGCAGTGGCAACCTTTTTATATAGAATCAAACACTTAAAATTTAGAGGATATGCTCTTCTCCAAATTTAGGCTCATACATTTGAGTTGGAGAAATTTAATTGAAATTGATCACAATAGTAATTATAAATTTATTTTGTTTCAACAGGTAGAAATGAATCTGTCTTAAAATTATAATTTTTTAAATTCATGCAATGGTCTGTTGGAATTTGCCTGCAAATGTCTATGATTATATACAAGACATAGTTACATTCTCAATTAAACATCATGTACCATACAAAGTTAGGTGTAATTGTAAAATGACACTGACTTTCTTGTTTAACTGTCAAATATCACATTACTTGAGAAATTAAGTCTGCAAACATATATTCACTCATCTCTTCTTCTCCATGAAAGTACAAAAATACTCTGTTAAAAGAAAAAAAAAGGAGAAATTTGTGGCTACATATACTTTGCTCACCTAACATGATGACAAGTTTGGCAATTATAGATGACTATATATTAACCTATATTTCTTAATTATACATTATATTTGTCTCAATAGACCCAAATCCATACCAATGCAAATCTCTATAGCATATCCCCATTTAAATGTAAACCAACATTTATAAATGATATTTGGGAATTTGAGCATAGTTCTCTCCAAACTGCTTCCTTGTGAAGTAATTTTTGGAGGGTTGTTCATGGTGACCTTTCATGGGGGCTTGATACATCAAACTGTATTAGTCTGGAAGGAATCCACAGGTTTTCATCATCTGTGGAAACAAAAGAAGAACCTCTTTTCCAAAGCAACAAATCCTTAGACCCATATTTTGAAGTCAAGATACCTCTGAAATATATAGATTGGTTTATCTTAGCAATCCATACAATGAAATGTCTCTCTGTACTTAGCTAATTCAAAGTCAAAACAGTCAAGTAAAACACAAGAATAAACGTAATCCAGACTCTCTGTATATGTTCCATCATAACATGGCTTATATTTTTGATACTTCTTTAATCTATGATTGTCTGTATTCTGTCTCTTTAAAGACTTTATTTTAGAAAGAACACATCTGCCCAGCATCCCCATAAAAAAACAAGTGGCTATAGTTACCCCCTTGCAATACCAGCATCTGGTAGGCTGAGAGAGATTTCCCTAGGCAAGCTG
>LOJH01047882.1:0-13126 GCA_001685095.1 Ellobius talpinus
AATTTGTGTGTTGTTATTTCGGGTGTAAAGCTAGCCGTGTGGGAGCCAGGTGGGCCAAAAAGCAGGCCTGCTCGCCCCATCACTACAGCAAGCTCTGTCTCCCAGGTAGAAATTGATCTCAATCAAATAACTAGAAGTCAAGTTTCTCAGTGTCAAAATAAGCCACCTGTTCTCTACAGATTAAAAAAGGAAGAAAGAAATAATTAAAGGGATAATAAATGAATCATGTCGATTTGTAAGGAAAGAGATGATGATGGTTGGTTGAGAAGAGAAAAATATCAGTTAAGATCATAGAATAATATTGAAAACAGAACATGATACTTTATTCTGAGCAAAGTAAAAAGAAGAGTTTTTAAAAAGAAAAGGGAGCCTTGAGTAGGAGAGGAAGAGGAACTGCAGAATTAAAAGGCAGTCTAATGATCTCCACTTGTATTTTGAAACATTTTTCGTGTAAGTGAAATTCTAAAGTGAGGCAGGAAAGATGAGCAAATCACAGATCCCCTGAAAAAACATAAAGTGAAGCATCCAGCTGAAAGTGTAGCTCTCAGGCTCATTGGGTCATTGGCTGTGTTTAAGTGAGTCCAGTCTGATCTGGCTTAGGAGTGGCATTTTATCATTGTGTCTGGGCCACCCTGATACTCTCCACATGCTTGGGCATCTCAGGAATCCACCGAAGTTTTGTATCACAAACCAGCTAGCAGCTGGAGTCACATGTGAAAGGCAGAAAGAAGAAAACAGTGAGGCCATGCAGGAGTTCATGTAGACACAGGGAGAGATAATGCAAAGGGTTAAGGAGTGAAGAACAATAATTTGCTGCACAGCTGTGGACATGAATGAAATGCCCAGAGAAAGAGTCTTCTGGAGATAAACAGGTACAAGAAGTATCTGACAAGGAGTGTCGCAGGGCCAGCTGTCTTGAGGAAGGACAGTCCTATGGATGGAGCTATCTTTTGGTCCTTTAAAACCTTTTAAAATAAATAACAGAATAAATTTGATAGTTTTTCTGCAAAGCTTCCTGTAAGAGGTTGTCGGGGCATCATGCATATCTTCTATCTTGACATGGCTCATTTGAAAAATGCCAGTGGAACACAGACCCTTCTCTCATCCTGTAAGCATCTCATTTATCATGTGTCTCTGCTTCTTAAACTAGGACACAGGCATCAGTGGGTTGGGTATTGAATGTTGTATTACCATAAAATATAAGATAATAATGATAATTATTATTCTCATTACTCTGTAGTGCTGAGAATCAAACTCTGAGTATCTTACATGATTGGCAACTACCCGCCAACTACATCCCAGTCTTAGAATTGTTTTTAAATATACATATTTGAGCCCAGACCTACCTAATACTCCTTTTGTTCTGTTATGTCTGATTGTTTTATGGGTCATGATTGTTGGAACCCAGGAAACTCACTATTGCCTATGGAATAGGAGTCTGGCTCTCTCCTGTCTATTGTGATATAATCACTCATTCCATGAATCTGTGTTCCTCCAAAAATCCATGTGTTGAAATTTAATCCCCATTATGGTGGTCATAAGAGCAAGGGCTTTATAAAGAGATTGAAGAATTTATGTTTCTATTAAAGAGGCTTGAGAGCTGCCTGAGACCATCTCTTCAGCCTGTGTGTGGATACAGCCTTCCTCATCCCACAGATCAACACTAAGTTGCAACTACAGAAATGAGACTGAACCCCCAACAGACACCACATCTGCAGACTTCTTGATATTGGATTTGCAGAACTTCAAAACTGGGAAAATGTTGTTTGTAAGTCATCATTTTGATACAGCAGAAGGAATGGACTAAGGCCCCCATCTGCTTGGTCCAGCAGAATCTCACACTCAGCTACGAGGTGGGTCTGCCAGGCTCAGCCTGGCTCTGGGGTCTGGTCACCAAGTGGCAGACTGAAGAAAAGTGCATTCTGGTGATGGTGCCGCATGGTCAGCTGGGGGAAGTCCCCCCCCCCGAGAGGGTGATGGGAAATCATACTTTTCCCTTTCATCATGCCTGCTCAAAACCACAAACAGCTGTCCTTGATGCTGGCAGCTGCTCTACATGCATGGAATCTGAACTGAAATTTGTAGTGTGCCTGGCAACACAGTCTGGAAATAACCAGTGTCCTTAGTGAAAACCCGGGGTCATCAAATTAATAAATCCTGAAGTCCATCTCCCTTCATTTTTATGATATACACAGATACATTTTCTTATTTTTAAACTGATTAGATGTGGACATTTTACTTGAGGCTGAAATTATCATAATAGATAAACATATTCAAGCCTATCATTATAATAGTGCTATTGATTTCTTTTTCCTCCATAAATGTCCCTAATGGAAGATAATGCAGTAGATTTGCCTCTAATACATTAGAAAGGGTATAGAACTCTAGACAGGTCCATGTGGTCATGGCTTATTGTGTCCACCATCATGTTTATAATAACACCGTCAAAACAAGTAAGAGGTAAGTACTATTCTAACAAATTTAGAGACAATGAAAGATCACATTGTAACAAGTTCCCAGACCTCAGTAGGTCTCAGATCATAACACAACTGGTACCGTAATGGAAGTACCATTTAGGCTGTGGAGCCCAGCATGTAGGCAGCAACACCTGCCAAAAATGAGAACAAAGACCTAATCCATCAAAGCCCATAGTTCTGGGAAAGTCCCTCCGTCTACTAAGCTTGCTTTTTGGCTCCTGTAGTTCCACTTTGAGCTAAATGTTCTTTCTAACTGAGATGTATTAACTCACAATATGATTTTTGTGCTGAAAAGTTTACCCCGAGAAAGGCTTGAGATTGCACTGGGGTTCTGGATAGTCACAGGCTGACTAATAATGACTGTCTATTGGTTTAATCCCGTGTCCAAATAGTCTTATTTGGTGACTACCTCACAATGATATTCATTTGGGGAACTATTTATCTGCTGAACTGAATGAATTTGAGCCTCCTTTGCAGTATGAGAGAAATATTTTCTTTCTATTTCCAAAAAAACAGTTAAACTAAAAAATAATCACATCATTCAACCCTCCCTTTCTCCCCCACAACATAACCCCCCCATCACCTTCCCTAAAATTCAAGGTATCTTTTTCTTTATTATTGTTATGTGGGTATATAAGTATAAAAAAATAAAAGTCAACTGGCTGAGTGAGTCTCTTTGATGTTGCTTGTGTATATGAGTTCAGGGCCGATCACTTGGTATTGGATAACCTATTGGGGGCTCATCCTTGCCCCTCTTAGCAGTCATTAATTGTCTGTGTCTCTTCATCAAGGGTTGGTGTCCAGTGAGGTTTCATCTTTCCACATTATCATGTCTATTGCTACTGTCCTTGTTCAGGTCTTGGTTAAGCAGTCATATGTTGAAGTATCATGAGTGAAGCTTTTTTTGTAATTTCCAGGAGATACAATCTTGCAGAAGACTTTCTGGCCCTCTGGCTTTTACAATCTTTCCATCCCCCTCTTCCTCAGTGTCCACTGAGTCTCAGTTTCAAACAAATAAACTAGGTTTCTTATAAACTAGGACCTGAATTCTTGGCACTGGACCAAAAAGCCAGCTCAGGGCTATTTGAGAGGAGAGTCATGGAGAAAGGGGTTAAAGAGAGTATCTGAGGGCTTCCTATGAGGTTGCATGATTTCACACTCCTACTCACCACAAAGCCCAAGAGAAATACTCTTGCCTTTCAGCCCCCATGAAGGGAAACATCCAATAGGAGGCAGCTCAGCTTCATCATAGTAAGTTCAAGTACAGAGCTGCTAATATCCTGAAATGGTAATCTGTCTTGTGGAGAAAGTTGAACTCATTGACCCAGTACGAAACTTAGATTTTCTGCGGGCCTTCCTCAACCTGATCACCTAACAAGTGCTGAGGACGAGATGCAAAACCTGGACAAAGCAGACTCCACAGCTCATGCCGTAAAGCCTGCCCAGAAGTCAGTATAAGACTAACAATTAAAACATCTCAAGATGAGCAATAGACCAAGTAGGTGGAGCTTCTTTGTTGAATGACCTTTCCCACAGAGCGATAGCAAACACAATGGGCTGGCCTCATAAATCATACGTACAGTGAGAATCCACACAAGCAGTTCCACTGTTTGCATATTCAAATGTCACCCTGATCACAAGAGAAGAGACAAAACACTTTTTTTCCTCTCAAAAATGTCAGCATGGCTGGATTAGAAAAGATAATTTGGAAGTACTTCTAGACAATAATTACCTCTGGCACCTATCTGCACTGTATTTAACGAGTGGAAAGAGGACTTTTTTAATTTTTAAAAATTATGATTATTACAGTAATTAATCAGCTGCTCCATGACAGCTTCCTTGAGGGGGAAAAAGCATAGCAAAGGCCATCATGTTTCGGTAGGGCGCCTTGTTGATCTCACATCGAGTATGCAAAATATGTTTCATTATTATTAGCTGCTAAAATGCTGTGGCAGTGGAATTAGCCTCCATTTCCTAAATAGCTAGGAAACTTGGAAACTCACATTTCACAAGGGGAAGAAAATCCTAATCCCAAATGCTGGTTTGGAAAAAAAAAATTTCAGACTTGCTCAGCTGTGGTTGTTAAACCAATCTCCTACTTAATTACATGCAAAAGGTTCCCAGTTCTAATTACAGACCTTGGGGAAAGAGCCCATCTCCCCAAACCAATAACACCTCATGTTCGCTTCCAATCTTTTGTGCTTAATGAATTTCCAATCTTTTGTGCCCTGAATTTCAGCTTCCCTGGATGATCCATGAGTTCTGAGTTTTGCATTTCAGTTCCCGCCACACTGCGCCAAGCAGGGTTAGGAGATTCACCTTCCCCAGGTGACTCTTTCGGAACCACCTTTGCTACTTAGCACTAACCCTCTAGCCTCAGCCACATCAGAGGCTTCTTCTGGTGAATTATTTCGCTCTCTGAAGCTTGGTGCCCTCTGTGACTGTGTCAAAGCCTTGGAATGATGTGAAGGCAGCGGCCTGGTGAAGAGGCTAACTGTCCCAGCCTAGAGGTAGAGAGTTTCTAGAGGTCAGCCTTCCCTGGGTTTGCCTCTCTGAACACCGTCTAAGCCAGTAAAAAACACCAGGAACTGCCTGGAAGCAGAAACTTCACACCCACGAGCCAATGGAGGATGCTTATCCAAAGCCCTTGGATAATAAGCAGGGAGCCTGAGACTGAGCAAGGGAGAAAGATGTCCTCCCATCTCAGGGGCAGTTAACAGTTTAAGCAAGATTCTGCATAGTCTGGTCCACACACAGTAGAGATGGTACTGGAACGGCTCTCCAAACTGGATCATCTTAGACTCAAATTGCAGGTGCCTTCCCACATCTAGAGAAGATGAATACATATGAGCTAGTTTGCTATTCTTGATCCTGTGCTCTTTACCGCTTTGGTTGCAGAGATCGCTTCATGGATCTTATTATTCACTATTCAATGATATTGTTAAGGAGGGTTCCAGGTATAAAAATCAGCTTGTTTCCACCGCGTATACTCATGGCACACAGTAATGTGCTACATGTGGACGCTTTCACATAAGTATCCGTTGTCTGTTCAGTGATTACTGCCTCCTTGGTTAGCTTTATTGTCAATTGGACCTGTATGTAGGTATGTCTATGGGGGGTTAAATTCTTTAAGCTAATTGAATGTGGGAAGACCCAGGTCATTGGTGGGAGGTGATGAACTACAGAAGAGGAGAGAAATTAAGCTGAGCATACACAAACAGGTGAGCATGCATTCATTCATTTCCTTCTACTCTTAGCTAGAGATGTTTCAGCTGTTAGAAGTTCCTGCCTTGACTTCTCCACAGTAATGGACTGTGACCTGGAACTGTAACCTTTATCCCCTAGGTTGCTTTTTGTTAGGGTGTTTTATGTAGCAGCAGAAATAAAGCTAAACACCCTGTATCTTTCCTTCCTCCTATCCTCTTTCTCCTTTTTGTCCCCTAGACAGAAGGGTTTTACTTCTGCTTTCCTGTCATATACACATGCATGATTATGTATCTATATAAAACACAGGACCCACAAGTGAGAAAATGACATTTGTTTTCCTGAGATCTGCTTAATTTGTTTAATATTATAACCTCCAGAGACATTAATTTGTCTGCACATGATACAATGTCATGACTTGTTGAACAGGGTCAATGGTTACATTTTTGCCCTTTAATGAAGCAGCTGCTTTATTGTTTTGTACACAGTAGGTGCTCAGCTCAATGTGGCTCAGAAAAGTGTGTGAATGATCCCATCCTGCTTACCCCTCCTTTCCTTACCCATCTGTACTCACTGCAGGCCAAGTACAGGATCTTCCTTTTCCCTTCTCTGCATTAATGGCTTCTGTGCCTACAGTCAGTGTGTACAGGATATAGATGGCCCATGATCACAGACAGTTTTTTGTTTGGTCTACTTCCCTCGTGTGTTTAATTTCTTGATGAGTCTTAGCTCCATCAGGGAAGGTGCTACGTGTAATATTTGTCTGCAGGACACTCAGCACCTGGCACAGGCTTATTTCAAGCAAGGAATCAGTCCAGATAGATTGCTGCAAACACTGTGGTCTTCTGCAAAGCATATGGTTGTATGCATACATGGGCTTTATGGCTATATTTTGTGTTAAAGATTTATTTTGCCAACTTTTAGGTAGGTAGTAGATCGCAGCTGACTGCAAAGAGATAGCTATTCTTCAAGGAGACAGAATGCCTTTGAGTCAGAGTGAAATAACATACTAAATAGAGCCAAGAAATCCACAGAACACAGATCTGGGGGGGGCAGCAAACAGACATGATTGGTCAACATTAGTTGCTGGGTAAACCCTCTGCTCGTAGACTAGGATATTTCTAACTTGTTTCCAGAGTTGGTCTCCAAGAGATAAATATAGTCAGTTTCAGCCTTGGGTGATTGTAAATGGTGAACATGACAATTCAACACGGATGGGGCATGGAGCACAAGTTAAGTCAATAAATGTATTACAAGTGACTAAAACTCTAATCTCCTTTTGTCCTAAAGTAACAAAAAGAAAGATTTGTAAATTTAACTTCATAAACATTAAAAATATTTGCACCACAAAAATGTAATAAAAAATAAACTCATAAATGTATTAAGAATATATGCACACCATGGGCTGAGAGCTAATTATTTCCTAACAAAATATCCAACTTTTAAACCTGAAAATAGAACTGAAAACTTGATATAATGATGATGATGATGATGATGATGATGATGATGAATAAAAACTCGGGTTGCCTCATAGTGCATAACATTACAAAAACAAAACAACAAACAAAAACGAGCTCAGGGTGTTGCTTCTCAGCTGTCTGGAGTATTGCAAACTCTCCTGTTCTGCTACTGGCTATTGGGGAAAGACTTGCCATTTCTTTTGGGGGGAAATTTTAATAGCATCTATCAAAAATATGTACCTTCATTTTGGTTTATACTGACATGTTCTGATCGTCACAGCATCTTAGGCACTGTCCTGGTTCATTTTATTATGTTCTACCAGTCACAAACTGGAATCACCTGGGAAGAAGAACCCTTCATTTTGAGGAATTGCCCAGGTTAGATTAGATTAGCTAGTGGGTATATCCATGGGCATTTTCTTGATTGCTAATTGATGTAGGAGAGTGCCAGTCCACTGTGGGCAGTACCATGCCTAGGCAGGCAGTTCTAGGCTATGTAAGAAAGCCAGCTGAACAAGCTGGAGGAAGCAAGGCAGAAAACAGCATCCCCTGTGATTTTTGCATCGGTTCCTGCCTGAGTTTCTGCTCTGATTCCCCTCAATGGTGGATTCTGATATGAAACTGTAAGTCATGCCCTTTGCTTCTGGGCTGGTTTTGATCATGCTGTTTATCCCAGCAAGAAAAAGCCAACAAAGACTGACAACCAGGAGTTTCTGTATTTGCTGTCTTTCACATCAACAAAAGGAATCTCAGTTAGGGCTGAGAGAAGCTTTTACCTCAGATCAACGTGGTTATTATTACCAGTTTTAACTTTTTTCACATCCTTATATTACTTTGAAGTGTAATACATGGTAATATTTTAACAATTTAGAAAATGCATACATTTTAATATGAGCAAAAAAATTCTTTAATTCCCCCGTGCTGAAATTTGGGCTTATTTCCATCACACATTTCCCCCATGCTTTTAAAAACCTTATTAAGATCATTCTGTATATTAATGTAATTTTTTATTCCACTTTTTTGCTTAAGGTTATGATTTTTCCATATCATTAAAAACTCTATGTAAATATCATTTTAATAGCTGTTCAACATTCAATGATATTAGAAATTTCATTTTTAAATTTGACTTTGCGCCTAATATCAAAATGAATAATTTTGCTTTTGAGGAGGGCTGGCTGCCTGTCTCCATGGCTTGGTGACACTCTGAAGTTCTGTTTAATATGTGATAAAATTGTCTTTCTCTCAAGCTATGGCCTCCATCCAAAATGGAACAGGAATTCTGCTGGATGATTCTAGCCTTTTCTAGCATCCCTTCTTCCTCGCAGCTTCTGACACTGATGAACACTCGGTTTCCCAGCTATGGAGCCGGTAATGCCTTTAGGATGTCACTAAGGTCAGGCACCCTCAGAGAAGGGAAGGAGTCCCAGACAGCTGCCTGTCTCTGCTATGCAATGTGCAGTGATTAGTAATCTATAATTTATGACTCTAATTAATTATTTTCATCATGAAGAGAGACTCGCTCAAGCATGCCACCCAACAAAGCCCTGACAGTCTGCTTCTCTCAACCCTGGATCTCTTTGCTGGGAACTCATTTTGTAAAACCCATTAAAGCTGACAGAAGATCCAAAGCACTAGGGAGGGAGACCCTTCTTCCTCCCTCTTTTCTGTTTTATTCCACAAAGAAATAGACTAAGTGTAAGCAGTTCCCACTATGCCCTTTAATAGAGGCCAAACCTCCTTCTAGAAAGACATTTGGGGTGTCATCACAGTAGGGTCCAGTCAGGGAGAACTCTGTGCTAGACTTCTGTGGTTTCAGATATCAGGTGGCAGGAGCTGAACTGGCCTTCGGGTAAACCTCTGCCTTTGTATGCGCCTGTGAGCAAGCTCAGTGCGCTGGGTTGGACCTCAAGTACTACTCTACTGTAGCTCTGAATCTACTGACTGCATCCTGGTGGATTCATTTTTCTAGAACTTCACAGAGGGTCTTTCTACCATGTGGCTGGAGCCCGATGGGCCAGTGATTAGTACCTCAGTTGAGGAGCTCTCTGTGTGAAATCCACCCCTCTATGTGAGTGATTACTACTTACTGAATACTAGGGACTGATTGACTCGTTACAAAACAGCTCACTATGGTAACTGCCACTATGGCTAGCCACAGTAGATGTTCTGAGGGCAGGACCTTGCCTCGCTGCCCACTGTATCCCACAACCTAGGGCACACACAGTGTGACAGTGCTGAAAGCATGAATTCCCATTTCACAGAGAAATATGTACCACAGCAAAATACAAATATGTTTCCATTCTGGTTTTATAACACCTATTCTTAAATCTCTCATGAGTATGTCCATGGGCCAGAGAGATGACTCAATGGGTGAAAGAACCATTACTAGAACCCACATAAAGATGGGATGACAAATGAAGAAAGATTTTGCGTTCATGGCGTAGTGCGGGTCCCCGGTGTTAATTACCACTGACACAAAGTCCTGTGGAAGGAGATGGGTGTAGCTGGCTGGTGATCAGTAACTGATGTGAGGCCTATATTGTTATTGAAATAATAGCTGTGTCCTACTACCAAAGAAATGTTTATTTTGTTTCCATCTGGAGCCACCCTGAATTATCTGAGTCCACTTTCTTAGGACAGGCTTTTTCAATCTTCAGACACCTTCACCTTTGGACGTAAGGAAATAACCCGTCTCTTCCACCACAAGGACATACCCCCTTTCTCACACATCGTCTTTGTTCATCTGCCCTCTCAGTGGAATTTAATTTCTTTTCTTCTGGAATCTTTAGATTGACAAAAATGTTCTCCTCATCTCCAAGCCTGCCTGAGCCTCAGACAGTGGCTTGGGTGGACTATGTGAGAGCGACACCCGGGCTGTGGCTGAGAGCGAGGCATTATTTACATATTTATTAGAAATTCTGTCCTGCTGGCAAGAGACGCTCACTTCTGACTTTAATTCCAATAAGTAAACAACCACATTGGCAAAGAAGAGAGGGAAACAAACTAGAATAGTTTGCACAAGATAATATAGTAAGGAGGAACAATACCCATAATACAAAATCCATTTGCAGTGCAAAGCAAAAAAAGAAAGAGAAATCTTTCTCCAAAGAGTAGCTGAAGCTAAACACTCTGAAGAAATAATTGAGAAGTAATTCAATTATATTTGGTATCAGTTTCCTCACAGACCAAAGGAATGACAATTAATCCCTTGGTGCTTTTTTTAAAATTTTTAATACTTTGTGGTTTGCTCGGAATCGCCCTCCAGCAGTTAGCCACACTCAGCAATCCTCTTGCTGATTGAGTCAGCCTCCCTTCCTCATCCATCCTGGCCTGATAACGCTCTACACCGGGAAGTCATTTTGTGAATTCAGCCTTCTTTGACCTTTCTCTCAAGCTTTCCAGCTTCTTAACGTTTTGCTTAGGAGCCCTCTTGCTTCCCTTAATTATATCACATTGCTAGAACTGCAATAGAAGGAACTTAGCATCCTACAGCTTTCTGTGGACATCCAGCATTGAGCCCACATCATCAGCCCCGTGACAACACAATGCATTAAATCCTCAGCGCTGCATGTCTCTCTATCCCCAGAAAAAATTACATTTAGGAACATTAAAATGGACTGACTTTAATTCACAATAGCAAAGGGAGCGGGAGATATGGCTTAAATCCCGCCTGATGTTCTGACCTGAACTTAACTCCACAGATAAGATCACACTGAATTCTTTGCATTTGTATGGCTTCTTTTGGTCAGGGCCTGCAGGGCCCTTTAAACACATCAGTCAGGGGCTATGGGGCACTGTATACACAGGAATAAGCTGCACACCTCTCAGTTGCTATAGCTCAACGCCAGGATGGTTTGCTGCATCAGAAAACTGAAAGATGATGGGTGGAAGATGATTGATCCAGGTGGCCTTCTGGGCTGGCCCAGGTACAGATTTGAGGATGCAGAAATCTGGGAAGCAGTGCTCAACACTAAATTTGTAGAAATCATTGTACTTCTAAACTGCAAAGCTATTTTTAAAACAAAACCAAAACGTGGTGAGATGACGGATTTTCTTTGTCCTTTGTTGATCCCATGGATCAAACTGCACATGAATTCAAAGATTTGGAGTGAAGAAAATGTCTGCTCTTAAATGCTCATCTGTTCTTTCTTGGTCATCCTGGTGCCCATGGAGGATATATGTCCTTAATGATGTGATGTTTCCTAAAGATACCACTGGGTATAGACATAGGGAAGATGTATGATGGATGTCATAAACCAAACAAGTGGGTTTATGGGATGGGAGGGGGCATAGAAACTGAGTCTGTGTCCTGTGCTGATAGCTGCAGCAAACTCAGGGCGAACGATTGGGAAGCTGCTATGTTATACCTGTTCTGTATTAATGTAATACTTCCAGCCGCAGACTGAGTCAGCATCTCCTTTGCCAGACATGCACAGCACCTGGACCACTTTGCCAAGTTTCACCAGCCTGTTAGGGAGAGCTGGGATACTTTTAGGGGTGGTTAGACCCTGGAATCCATGCTGATACCATAGTGTTAAGAGAACATAAAACATACATCTGGGGGCACTGGGGAGGAGCAGGGAGAGGGTTCAGACGGGGATGATTTAAAATCTTTCTTAATCTTGGACTAGAGGGGCTCCAATTCCTGGAAGGAGTTTGCTAGTACTCAGAGTTCCTTTGTTACAAACAGAAGGGCCGTTACTAGCTGTGCTTAGGGGCATGTGCCCTGGGGGACTACAGTGCATAGAAACATGGGATATTTGTTCTGCTAGACTGGCAGCATACAGAGACTGTGATGTATACATGGACCAGCAGGAAAAACCATCAGACAGGTGGACAAGGCTTAGTGGGTCAGTGCTACGAGAGAGAAGACCAAGGTGAATGGAGAAAGCTACCCAAGCCCAGTCTTAGATGAGCAAGAGACCAGGTGGACCAGAATGTGGGTTAGTCCTTGAGTAATTAAAAATTTTACTAGGAAAATAAATATTGGCATATGTTTATTGTGAAAAATTTTGGAAATGGAGAGAGAGAGAGATCTAAGATCACAAATAACTCTTCAACTTTGAGATTCTGAAGACTGGTACAATATAACTGGTTTAACTTTAAATTTCTAGTTTATTGTGTCAGTGTTTCACTGGTTACTCATAGACAGATATAAAAGGAAGCTTATACTGTCATAGAGGAGGACCTTATGGCAGGATTTTGGAATTCCAGGCCAAGCTGTAACAGTTCTTTTAACTATGTTTAGCATTATTTAAATATCCATGTCTATAATTGTCATATGCTTAAGATATTTTCTTATCGACTGATGTTTAACAGACCTACTGACATCAACACATGCTTGCAACCCCAGAGTTCCTGTGGCTCTGGAATCTGGGAATGGTAACCCAGGATCTTGGTAGATAAGTCAAGATGTCATTCTCAGTTCATCTACAGACTCAACTCAGTGACATGATCTACCTCTAGCATGTTCATATGGTCATTGACAAGACTCAGTTCCTCAGCAGTTCTTATACTAGGGACTTCGGTTCTTTGACAGCTTTTGGCCAGAGGCTACCTCCAAC
Organism: Ellobius talpinus; assembly: GCA_001685095.1. Classification (NCBI taxonomy): domain Eukaryota; kingdom Metazoa; phylum Chordata; class Mammalia; order Rodentia; family Cricetidae; genus Ellobius; species Ellobius talpinus. The sequence goes on from LOJH01047882.1 coordinate 12,706, forward strand.
CCTAGCCATATAGCTCTCCACCAGGCATAATACCATCACATGGCATCTGGCTTCCCTCAGAGAAAGCAACAGGGAAGCCCTCGAGGGGCAGTGTGAGCAAAGTCTGTATGCTGTTCTTGCAGAGGACCCAAGTTTATTTCCTAGCACCCACAATACATGGCTTAAAAACTACCAGAAACTCCAGGTCTATGGATCTGACTTCCTCTTTTGGTCTCCTTAAGCAACTACACTACTTAAGCACACACACACACTAAAATAAAATGAATTTGAAAGATGACCAGTCCCTTGCACACACACACACAGGTTGCCCCCCCGCAGAAGACACAGGGAACCACTAATAAGAAGTAGTCCTTTCTCTTCATGTCATTGTGCATCATCTATCTATCTATCTATCTATCTATCTATCTATCTATCTATCTAT
>LOJH01047884.1:0-13126 GCA_001685095.1 Ellobius talpinus
GTGGAAAATTTTTTAATAACAATAAAAAAGTGTCTGAAATAAAAAAAAACTAATAGAAGACAATGAGATGGACATAGCAATGATGGAAGACTACAGAAATGACTTGTCTTAAATAGATTTTATTCTGTTTGTATGTCTGCATGTAAATAGTTTCATTTTTCTTTTATTACACCTATCCTAGTACTGTGGGAATTGATTTCACCTTAAGTTAAATTATTTTAATATTTTAGTTTCTATTACATACACATTATTTTGATATTATTTATTCTGTATTTTGAAACCTTACAAGTGAATATTATTTTTCTTTTATACTTTGAAAATTGCATACATGTATGCAGTGTATCTTGTCATATCCACCCCAGTTCTCTGTTTCCAAATTTCCCTGCAAGTTCCCCAAAGATGTTTTCCTCCTAGCTTTGCATTCCTTTAAAATATTTGTTAAATTATTGAGTTCAATAAGTGCTTCCCATATGCACATTATTATGTCATCCACTGTGACCTGGATCACCTATCAAACCCAGATAAAAGTGACTCTTACTCCCTTAGGATCCATCAACTTCCAGTAGCTCTCAGCTAGCCATGGGCATTGGTAGCCCACTGTGCTTTGTACAGCAAACTTTAATTGGCTCGATCTTGTACAGGTCATGTACATGAACAGCTGCTGCTGTGAATTCATGTGTACCACAGCCATCTTGTATATGAAGGAGTGCATTTCACAACAATCTTCCCCACAGACATTCTTCAACACTTGTTGATGTTAGGCTACTGTTAGGACCTTGGATGAAGAATCCTGCAGTGAGTGTGAACTGCCTTTCATAGAAAAGTTCAAATGGAGATGTCGTTCACAGAGGAATAATGGAGAAGACCTGGAAAGGAACCCCTGAACTAAAGTAATAGTATATCATAGCAAATTAAATATTCTGAATGTTCTAATTTCACTATAGCCAGACAGAAATATGCTGTGAATTTAGTAGTTGTTCCCAAGCCACATTTCATTATGAACTACCTCTAAACTCGAGAGGAAGTAAATGGATGGCCAATTTTATACCAACATTAAACTTTGTTCTGGTTTCTTCCATAATGCGAGCTCCTCAAAGGCAGGGGGTAATCCCTTGCTCACTTGTAATCCACAGAGACTGGGAGAATATTCAGAGAAAATAAGCTTGATAAATATTTACCTTCACTAATTGTGTGCTCACTCTGACATTACCTTCAAGAATTTGTTCCTTTTCTCCAACCACTGTGATCATTTACTCACTTTTCTGCAAACCAAATTGAAATGATGTATTTTCCCATGACTCCCCCCTCAGCTGTGGTAGGTTGCATGATATATTACAATGAAATGCAAAAGATGTGTCCATCTTGTCTATTTTTACAAGAGAATGGCTGGAATATTTATTTTCAACTTCTATTTTCCTAAGATTAGGCATCTTCTTTCTTAAAATTCTAATGAACTGCAGATAAATAAAGGGATACACCAAGAAAAAAACAATAGGCATGACTTGGGCTTCACTAATTCATGTATTATATCTGGACTAATACAATCTAGCATGCCCTCTGAATAATGAGGTCATGAAAATTCATGAGGGGTTTTGTATTTTTTTTCTGGAAAAACAATGGATACAAGGTTAGTACATAGCTGAAACATAACATTCTTACTAAATTACAGTTGTCAGTAAAGTTGGATCTAGGTCAAATTTGGTGACTCTGCTGGTACTGTCTTGAATTTAGGGTTTCTTGCCTTTCTGATAATGTAGATTTATTGGCACCTTTCATACCTAGATTACAGAGACAGTTAAAAAACAAACAAAACAGTACTCTGTCTTGGTGATCACATAAACCACTAATTTTTAGATATCTGCAAGGTCTGCAACTCTGATTCTTCTACAGGCAATGGTCTTGGTAGTATAGGAAGGACAGCAATCACACAAGTCAGGCCATTACTTTACTCTGACAACAATGTGAGTCACTGACATTGTGATCGAGATTGTCCCAAACTGTTCTTTTGACAGTTCAAAGCTACCCCATAAGGTCACTAGTTGATGTTTTGACTACTGGATATGGATTTTAGGATGATAAACCTGAAGACTGAAACCTGGAGACTGATTGTGTATAAGACTCAGCTCAAAGGCAACTAGTGGCACTCATCCACCACCACTGCAAAGAGTTCTTGACTGTCTGCAAAACTGCATCAACAAGAATGAACAAATCTGTAAGCTCAGTCTCCTACCTCTCAAATGAACCAGCTGCTGAAAAGAACCTCTTAACAGTATTAAAATTATGGAACTTTGACTAGTTAGCTACTGTATAGAAGCTTCTGTTTCCTTTAAGAAATGGACTTAGGCACATGTCTTACATTTAGAATCCTTGCAAGGAGTAAACATTACCTAGTATTACAGCAAATATACACCTGCTTCCTCATAGGAAACCTGCATGAGTTAGCCACTACTACCACCATTTCATTTTCCCTCTTTCTACACAGGCCTGGTCACATACTCAATTCGGCTCCCAAATCTTTGACTCAAGATCTCTCTGCAAAAGCCTTGACTGTGAATCTGAATTCATCTGCCTCCTCCTTCCTTCTCAATTCCCAGTTCAAACATCACAATGTATGCATATGTGTGTGTACACACACACATGCAAAAGAATTCCCAGTTGAATAATGTGCCACATAAGATATGAATGACTGGAGTCTGTTGTTCAAATTACCTGCAGGTGACACCATCTGTAATACAGATGTGTTGCAGATAGGGATTCATAATATAATGCAAAAGAAAAGTTTACCTGGCCCACATTCTTATGCCTACTAAGGAAGAAGGATACAATCACTGCTTCAAAAATTGAAAAGACTTTTCCAGAAGTGGAATCCATTCTCCAAATATTTTGATGACTGGGCTATCTGCTCAGTACTTTACCTTGCTTTAAGCTTCTTAAAGACTCATCAAACCTCATTCTTTTTGAAAAAAATGACACCTACTGCAAAGGATTTCGAGAAACTTTTAGTTGGAAATGGATTTCACTTTTCTACTTCCCAAATAAGGTCCTTGATCCTTCCCATCCTGAATGCCTTTGTGCTTTATCTGGGTCTCTCTGATGTAAAATGGAAACTGTCAAGTTATTGTTGGAGTACCCATCACCAGAGCTGACATAACAAGCGGTTATAGTTTAGTGGAACAGAAATTGTGATGGCTAACCTTAATTATCAATTTAGTTGCAGCTGGGTAAATTAATAAACATATCTCTGACTAGATCAGTGAACATACTTCCGGGACTGATAGTGAGTAGAGTGAAGGAGGCCCTCCCCTGCAGTGACCACCAGCCTAGTGCTATTTGCTATCCTGCCTTCACAATTGCTGGTAAGTATGTGTCTATCCAATTGTTGCTTTTCCCATCAGAACTCAGCTACTGACGTCATCAAATATGAACTAAAAAAACACAGAAAATCCAGGTATCCTCCTCTATGCCGTGATTCTTATCATCAAACTGGGGCTGCTAAAGCATCCAGTCTCTTGGACTCAAGAGTCAAAGAGTTTCAGCTTCCCCAACATTTTGACAACCACTGTTGAACTATGCAGTCTCTGCATTATAAGTCAATCTAATAAATTCCCAATTAAAGCCTATATTATAAATCTAATATATGTAATCTGCATATTCTCCTACAAATTCTATTCTTGTAACGATCCTTGACTAATAAAGTAATTTTGTTTTGTTATTGAAATACTGAAACATAGAACTACAAACCACTCAATGTGGGTTAATATTCCATTGCTATATATTGGGTGCATGCTGTTTCTAAAGCATACACCATACTTGTTAGCTACTATATTAGTTAATTGTTTAGTTACTCTGACAAAATCTCTAACAAAACAACTTAAGGGAAACTGAGTTTATTTTTACTCATTGCCTATCCCAATGGGGAAGACATGAGGACAACTGACCACAGGGTATCAGAAGTCAGGAAGAGAGAGATGAAATCTGGTGGTCTATTTTATTAATGTCTACTATCCAGACCTTGATATAGTATCAACCTCATTCAGAATGGGCCTTCCCATCTCAGTTAAATGTCTTTAGAAATTTCCCCACTGACACCTATATTTTGCCCCCTTAAATGACCCTATATCTTACCTAGCTGATAAATAAGATAAACAATTATAAGGGTAGTTGTTTTCTTTAGTTTTGTACTTGGGGGAAATTATGATAAAAAGTAGAAGAGGGGCATGACATATTCCAATTTGTTACAGTGAGATTTGCGCTAAAGTTACGAGCTCAATGGCTTTGATACCCTTTGTTATGTTGACACCAACTCTCATATAATTATTTGCAAATCTCTTTTAGAGATTTAAATCCTTAGGTTGGATGGATGGCATACTAATATTTTAAATAATAGCAGAGGATAAGCATATTTTACTCGAACAAGAAACAAGTGCTCTTTTATCATGTGTATTCATTATTTATACTGTCTAATTCAATAAGCACATCTCACATTTGTTTCTTACAGCTTTGCATAATATTTTATGTCATAATTATAACTTAATCATAATTCAGGCTTATTAAAAACTGACAAGTCAGAGCTGTCAATGTGGTTAGTTTCCCCGCTAGTTATCAGGCTTTTCTCTCCTTTTACAACAGATTTTAATCTCCTTCTTTAGGGAGAAATCGTGGTCTGTGAATCTGTGGACAAAATACGCAGATGTGAAAGCCAATGATTGTGATGCTTCCTCTGTGAGTTATAAGGCACAGTTCTTTGACCATATGTTGGGGAGAGGTAGAAAGTGCATGTGTTTGGTGGATCACATTTTGTGAATGTACCTTGCATAGGAAAAAGGAAGGTGGCTGTGGATCTTTATTAAGGCTTCACGGTTACTCAAGTGCAACATTTTAGTGTGGACTGACCTTTTGTTCCTCTGGGACACTGAGGCATAAATTTACCTTTTATTGTGACTTTTTATCTTTCCGTTTACTCTATGGATGTGAACATACAGTCGGAAACTGGTAAGTTGTGGAGAAGGATGAGAAGAATTTGAACTGGATCATCTTTTCCAACAGTTGGTTGATGACCTTGAACCAGGGAAGTTACCATTAAATTTCAGGGACCTCTCACAGAAATCAAAGGTCCTAGGTGAACTGAAAATATTCATGTGTTTGTGAATTTTTATTAGTGTGGATTTAAACAAAACAAAATATTCCATCCATTTATTAATTTAATCTATTTTTGTCCATTCAAATATACCTGTTTAAACCTGATTCCTACTTCCTAAGATTCACTCACTAGATACATTATGTGGTAAAGAAACCTACCTAACTCAAATATAAGTTTTTCATGCTCTTCAATGTTAGCATTTGACTGGTAGATATTCTGTGAATTCTTTGCTTTTTTCTTATCTTGCTGTATGTGGGCCACAAGTCTAAGCAAGTATAATTAATTATACATAATAAACTCAATGTCATATTATTCAAGCATGAGAAGGACCAATGTTTGGTAGGAATTGTGATGACCTTAAAAGTCTGAACATGTATCTGCTGGTATTATCTCTTTTCACAACCTCCATGCCAGTAGCCAGTTTTCCAGTGCTGGGTTTCGGTCCCTTTGTCAAAATATTTGAGGTTGACTTTTGATTATGGCTAACAATAGGAAGCCACAAAGATTTCAGAAATTAAGATAAATTAAGGAAACCATCATCCAAAAAATTATTTTGTGCTTCGTAAGAATTTCATGTAGTCCTAACTAAGGAAAGGTGTAAACATAATAATCAACAATAAATATTCTCTTTCTTTATATACACATGAGAACTTGAAAATTATTGTTCAACTTTAACATATTTATTATCACTATCTTTTAAACACCCAGAATTTTCCTAAAGAGAATGCCAAAGATAGAGGTCTTTCATTGTAATACAAGGATTAGTTTGAGTAAAAAAAAAAAAGCATTGGATTTTGAAAGTAAATTTTTAATCATTTAAAGTAAATTACTCTTTAAACGAATATAAGAGACTGGCCATAATTCAGCACTATTAAGTGCATAGCGATAGTTAATTTACTGCAATGAGAGGTTAATTGTTTAAAGTATGTTTTATTATTTAAAACAATTTTAAATTTAAATATATTTAGATCAGTTTCTTCTCCTTCTCAAAGTCCTTCCAGATCCTCTCCCTTCCTATGCACCAAACTTTAAATTCTTTCTGATAAAATAAACAAAAACCCAATACAACATCAAACCCAAGAAAAAAAATAAAACCACATATCAAAAGAAAAATAAATGCAGCAAACTGTAACCAAATAATAGCACACACACACACACACACACACACACACACACACATCCCAATACAAAATAACAGCAACAAAAGTCCTGTGAAAATCATTCTATATTAGTAAACTACTCATGAGCATGACACCTACCCTGGAGTGGTTGATATATTCAGTGTCATGCCACGGGGGAAAACTGATGTTCCTTTTCCCGATAAGAGACAGTTCAGTTGTTAAACTTTACTCTAGTGGCTAGGTTTTTATTCGTTTATTCATTTATACATTCACTTTAAATATAACAAAATAAAAAAGATAAAACAAAAACACATTGAGGTTGAACAAGACAAACCAACAGAAAAAAAGAACCCCCCAAGAAAGGTACAAGAATCTGATACCCGCTGATTTGCACACCCAAATATCCCATAAGAACACTAAACTGGAAGACATAATTTAAGTGCAGAGGACCTACCTGCTGCAGACCCATGTTTACTTGTGCGTTCTGCTTCAGTCCTGTGAGTGATAGGATCTTGGTTCGTGTTGATTGAGAGAGCCTTGCTCTCTTGATGTCCTTCATCCTCTCCGTTTCTTACACACTTTCTGCATCCTCTCCTACAAATTTCCCTGAGCTTTAAGTAGAAGAATTTAATAAACACATCTCATTTAGGGTGAAGTGTTCCAAGGCCTCTCATTCTTCACACATTCTGTCTCTATATTTTTTTTTCAATCATCTTCAGGAGGAAATTTCTCTGATGATAGCTTAACAAGGCACTGATCTGTAGCATAGTATAATATCATTAGGTGTCATTTTATCACTACTTTTATTTTAGAGCACTATTATTTGGTTTTATCCTAGGTCCCTGGGCTACCTAGTATAAGCAGGTACTTGGTTACACAAGCAGTGTCAGCTATGGGCTCCATCTCACAGAATAGGCCTTAAACCAAATCAGTTATTGGTTTGTTATTCCCATAAGCTTTGTCTCACCATTGACCTAGCATCTCTCGCAGTGTCCTAGTACACCATTGTAGATAAAGGGTTTGCAAATGACTTAGTGTTGACTTTTCTCCATATAGAGCCTGCAGAGAACCTTTCTGTACCAAAGACACTAGAACAAAGGTATGAAAGACCTATATAGGCATCAGCTGGTAATCTCCATCTTTAATGAGCTGTGCAGGCATCGTCTTCAGCAATCAGGCCTTGCAGTCAGTTTGCAGAGAGCAACCTATTTGTGGTCTTGGCAACAGCTGGTTTGTTTGTGGAATCCCCTTAGGCCCTTTGGCCAGCAAATCAATTAGATGTTGTTTTTGTTCACTTTTCATAATCTACACTAAGATTCACATTACTTGGTGACTGAACGTGTGGGATATTCATAGTTGTCTTCATGCATCCTATAGTAACTGAGAGGGCTGAATAAATTTGATTCAAGTTTCATATGGATGCTAATAAAACTTCATTCTACTTGCAAGAACCCATCACAAGATCATAGGCATGATCACTCCTTTAAAAATGTGTGATTGTTTTAATTTGGAGAAATCAAAGTGACTTTCATCGCCAGGCTTCAATGTCCCGACTGATAAATGAGGAAGACAATAGCTTCTAAATCATGATGTTTTATGGGACTTCGTAGAGGTAACTTTTGTGGAGCATTTCTTAATATAATTTTATTTTATTACTGCCACTTGTTACCATGTAAGTTACTCTCAGGTTCAATGGATATTTAATTTCAAAACTCATAAGAAAAAATAATTTGTGGTGAAAATTATTTTACCTAAACTTCTGACATCTTAAAAACTACATTAAATATAAAGCATTTTTAATTTCAGGGGAGAATATTGCCACTTCCTACACAGTTTTTTTTTTCCGGTCAGTTCTTGGGAAATGAGGTTTAGCAATTGTCAGAGACAAAAGTTTTACACATTTTTGATTTTTAAAAAAATCATAAATGTCTGTATTTTTCTTTACAGTAGGATGGATTTCATGGTAGAATCCTTGTCATTAGACCTCAGCTTATTGAATACTCAAAGAGCTATAAATGTGTCCTTCTTAGAAATATTCTTTAACTCTTTATTAAAATATAACTATTTTTTAAAATAAAAATGTAGCAAATATTTAACTACAGAGGCACATACACCTCTTAGATAAAAGTTCCTCTTTTACCTAACTGCAGGAACTACAATAGAAGTAGTGTGCCTCCTACACATTCCTACTGTGATTATTTTTAAAACCCAGGGTAACGTTTGATTTCTATCAGTTCTGATGAAAGACTGTTATTGTCTTTTTCTGGGTATAACATCTTTTATAATTTCAGTTTGCAAACTGATCCATGTTGGAAGCCACATGGAAATTCTGTGTTCTAATGTCAAAGAAACACTGGGGAAGAAAAGCAAGATATGTGATATAGGCCTTATTTGTGACTGCTGAATCTCTTACATCTGGGGATTGATTCTCTTTGTTAGGCTTGAAAATTTCCAGCTACTGTATGATCATATGTGGATTCACTTTTTCCTTCTGTAGGGCTTATGAACCACATTATTTGTATCTGTGTGTGTGTGTGTGCGTGTGTGGAGTACATATGAATGTAATCCCCACTGATGCCAAAAAGAGGGTATTTGATACCCTAGAGTCAGTGTAAAATGTGGCTGTAAACCATGGGTGCTGGGAACTGAACTCAGGTCCTCAGAGAAAATATCAAACTTCCTTAACTGCTGAGTTATATGTCCAGTCCTCTCTATAGTTTCTTAATGAGACTGACTAGTTTTCCTAATTTCAAGTCTCTCCCTCTTCTAATTATTCTAACACAATGGTTCTCAACTGCTGGGTTATGACGCCCCTGGCAAACCTCTATCTTTGAAGGTATTTACATTATTACGGTACTTTGAATGTGACTGACCCACATAAGCTCATCAAGAGTGGCTTTCTTAGAACATGTAGCTTTGTTGAAGTAGGTATGGCCTTGTTGGAGGAAGAGTGTTGCTCTGGGGGTGGGCTTTGAGATCTCATATATGCTCAAGCCATTCTCAGTATCTCAAACAACTTCCTTGTGCCTGTGGGTCAAAATGTAGAACTCAGCTCTTTCTCCAGCACCATGTCTGCCTGCATGCCACCATGTTGCAACAAGCTAAATCTCTGGGAATGTAAGCCACCCCACTGAAATGTTTTGCTTTATGACAGTTGTGGTCATGGTATTTCTTCACAGCAATAAAAACTATACTTAAGACAATTATGACTCACAACAGTAACAAAATTACCATTATGACGTAGCAGTGATAATAATTTTATTTTGGGGGGTCACCACAACATGAGGAACTGTATTAAAGGGTCGTGGCATTAGTAAGCTTGAAAACCACTGCTCTAAAATCTTTAGTCTGTATTTCTCACACAATCTGCAGGTTTCTACATCACTTAGTAATTAGAAAATATCTTCCTAGAAAATGTCAACCCATACTAATAATTTCCATGATAACTATTTCTTTAAATTGCCAAAAGACTTGCTGATTTTTTTCTTTGTCTATAGGATCATCTAGGAAATGCTGAGCCTATTTCTCAGTCTGAGTCCAGCAACCCCTCAGTGAAAATCCCTGGAGAAAAAGAACTTCCCAGATATTCTGCCCTTCTCTCTTGGATTTCCTAACTTCTTATTTTGAGATACTTCTGGGCTTATGAATTGTGAATAAAATACAGGTAGTTTCCATATATCCAATATGCATATGAATGCAGGTGCAATGAAAACAAATTAGTAAAATACAGAAATCCATGCCCTCACTGATTTATTTTTCTAACAGTAGCCTTTTAGTAACCCAGACTCCTGTCAAGACTGACCGATAATACACATTTACACCATGAACCATATCTACACCAATGTCTAATGACATCTCAGTTTTTCTTTATGTTTTGTGATTGAAATTTTAAATGGGTATTTTCCAGATATTTTGTAAATGAGGTATAAATTTAGGCTTGTTTCTGGGTTTCATATGAATTGTATAGGGCCATGATTTTAAATAGGTGGGCCTGCATATCAGCAAGACTTAGATATTGTATATGTTATATCTGATGCCTTTTAAGATGGGAGACAGATAGGCACTACAGTGGTATTTAGTAAAATATGAGAGAAAAAGAGAGAAATTTAAACTATACAAAGGATAGAATCATGAATCTGATAATGTAGTTTAATGCCAATGCTGATAAACTTGTATCTACTGGAACAGTTATTAGAATTGAGTCAACAAATTAATTTCATCCCTATGGAGTAAGGAAGAAGTGAGGGGCAAATGCATTGAAGCATGGGTAATTATGACCATGCCAGGGGCTTTTACACCAAACAAACAAATGTGAAAGTAAATTTTGTTATAAGTAAAATTAGGGTCAGCTGAAGTCATTCTGGAAAGATAAAATAAATCTGGGACAATGATCTTATAAAAAGTGGTTAGTTTAAAGTAAGTATGTGAAGATAGATCAACCTCTGTGGTGAAAACTCAGAGTAAGAGATATTTATTTATTATATATATATATATATATAAAACACCATAAACCTGTGTTTAGTATGATGGAGAAAAAGCAGATAAAATAGTAAATAATAGAATTAGTAATATAACAGATGATAGGTATAGATGCATTGATAGATGGTAGATAGGTAGGTAGATAGATATATGGTAAACATGCAGATATATACATATATGTGACAGATATCTATTTAGATGTGTTATATGGTAGTTCATTGAGACATAATAGACATATAGACAAAGAAACAGATCGCTGAGTTTGAACACCCAGTCCCAAGCTGGTGTTGTTTGGAGAGTTTGTGGAGCTTTAAGAGGTGTAGCCTTGCTGATAAATTTACCTTGTGTGGAAATTATTGGGTAGGTTGGTCCATTTTTCAGCAAGAGCCCCTCTCTGCTTCCTAACAGCCAACACTCTGTCACCAGACCTGCCATCTCCAGTGCCACAGCTGTAAGTTCTTCCTGTTGCCAAACTTCCCTGGCCCTCAGGATCTGCATCTAAATTTAAATCATGCAGAGTAATTTTCTCACAGCACAAATACAGTCACTAAGGTTGAGGTTGAATGCTTTTTAAAAAATTCTATTCCAAAGTACCTGAAAAACATTTACAGTCTAGTAGTGCCTGCCAGGTAACTGAGGAGCTGTACAATAATATCAACTCATTCACACAGACTTGCCTGGACCAAGCACAGCTTGGGAGTTATCTCAGTCTGGCTGAATTCAGGACTCCTGGTCTCCTTACATCATTATTGTTTCCAGTTACATTGCCTTTAGAAAGTCCAAAGAAAAAGAATTCTCTGTTCTATAAAATGAAATGATGAAGAGATTCTTTCTCCACTTTTATTGAAAATAAATTCTTTTCTTATACAATATATCTTGACTATAGCTTCCCTTCCTTCTATTCCTTCCAGATCCTCTCCATCACCCCTACCCTCCACATACATTCTCTTTCTGTCTTTCATTAATAAAGAAACAGATTTCATAGTGACAACAACAAAAATACAACAAAATTAAAATACAATACAATAAAGTGAAAACTATTATATGAAAGACATGACAACTCAACAGGAAGAAAAGTGTCCAAACAGAAGCCACAGGAATAAAAAAAAAACCTACTTGGTTCCTACAGCCAGGAGTCCCATAAAAATAATAAGCTAATAGTTATAATATATAGGATCTGGTGCAGTACTATGTAGGCCCTGTGCTTGCTGCTTGAGTCTTTATAAATTTTATTCTTTATATTTTGTTTTTCACTTGCTTGGGTAGAGTTACTCCAAGATATTTTATATTAATTAAGGCTATTGTGAAAGGAGTTGTTTCCCTAATTTCTTTTTCAGTCTGTTCAGCATTTCTATATAGGTAAGCTATTAACATTGTTTGTTAACCTTAATTCAGCTACTTTCCTGAGAACATTTGTCAGCTGTAGGACTTCCTTGGTGAAATTTTTAAGATCTTTTATGTATAGGATCTATTGTAATATCTTCAAAAACTGACGCTTGACTTCTTTCTTTCCAATTTGTATCCATTTGATCTTCAGCTGTATTATTGACCTAGCTTGGACTTTAAGTACTATAGTTAATAGATGTAGAGAGAGTGGACAACCTTGTCTTATTCCTGATCTTAGTGGAATGGATTTGAGATTCTCTCCTTTTAATTTGATGTTGGTTATAGGCTTGCTGTAAATTGTCTTTATTATGATGAGGTATGTACCTTTTGTCCCTAAGCTCTTTTATGATGAAGACTTTTATGATGTAGGTGTGTGAAATTTTGTAAAAGACCCTTTCTATTTCTAATGAGGTGATCATGGTTTTGGTTTTTCTCTTTCAGTTTCTTTATATGGTGAATTACCTTTACTGATATTCATGTTAATCCATTCCTGAATCTCTATCATAGATGAAGCATTCTTGATCATAGTAGAGGATCTTTTTGATGTGTTCTTTTGATGGGTTCTGTTTGCAAATCTTTTATTGAGTAATTTTACATCTATATAACTGAAATTGGTATGTAATTATGTTTCTTTGGGGAGTCTTTATATGGTTTGGACAACTGTGGCCTCATAAAATGAATTTGGCAATATTCCTCCTGTTTCTATTTTGTGAAATTTTTTGAGAGTCTGGTAGAATTCTGTATTGAACCAAACTGGCCCAGGGCTTTGGTTGTTTGTTTCGAGAATATTAATGGTGACTTCTATTTCACTAGTGATTATAGGTCTGTTCAAATTGTTTATCTGATATTGATTTAACTTTGGTAAGTGGTACTAATTGAGAAATTAATCCTTTTAGATTTCCCAATGTGATGGAGTCCATTTTTTTCATTTTTTATTTTTTTATTGTTATTATTAGAAAATTTCCACCTCCTCCCCTCCTCCCAATTCCCTCCCCATCCT
>LOJH01047885.1:0-13126 GCA_001685095.1 Ellobius talpinus
CCTTTATCATAAAGGGGTGTTGAATCAATTACATGAGAGTTATTCCATTAAAACTGATTTTAGTATATAAAATGACAGAATGAATTCTATTATTAAATTCTATTGCATTGGGGTGGTATCTTTAGTTATATGGGAAAGAGACTATTAAAAACGTTACTTAAAGCTCAGAGGTACAGGCATTTTAAAATTAGAATCTGATAAGAGTGTGTTAGAAAATAATTTGAATATTTCACATGGGTAGATATAGTGGTTAAATGTTTTTCCTATTCAGCGAGTTCTAAAGTTTCTAGGTGGTGTACCATAATGGCATTTCTATACAGATTCCAGAGAATAGCTCTCTGTTCTTTAACGACTTTATCTACTGTGATAGAGCTTTGTATTTAGCAAACTTTTTTCTATAAATTTAAACATTTCACATTCGTGGAATGTCAACTGCTTTTGAAGGGTCACCTGACCTCTCTGTATGGCCTACATGAGGATAAACCTGAGCAGGGCTTATGAGATGAATCAGTAGGAACAGGAAACTTACCACATGCGAACACATACAGGTGTCAAAAGAACTCTAATTTGTACAGCTGAATATTTGTAGTGGCATTCAAAGTTATGAAATGGTAACAGGGTCAGGGAGATGGCATAGCAGGTTTGCTGACAGATGTGCCTAATATTGTGAGTTTGAACCCTGCATCTCACATAACAGAAGGAGATTTAACTCCTTCAAATTATTTTACTTCCGCATGATTGCTGTGCCACATGTGCATGGACACACACACACGCAGATAGATAGGTAGATAGATATATAGTTAGATAGATAGATAGATAGGTAGGTAGATAGGTAGATAGATACACAGAGAAAGAGCAAATTGAAACAAAAATCTTTAAAATGTAATTATTACTTCAGTAATAATGGAGATAAGAGGATGAAAGTTTGGTGCGACAAAATAAATATTGATTCAGTTTTTGACATGCTTCATTACCAGCCTATTGCTTAAGCTTAGTTAGGTACATTTCAATGGCAAGAGATTGTTTAGATTACAGTTGGAGACCAAAAGTCCAAGATTTAATGGTCTATCCAGGCTTGGTGAGGTTCTCATAGCAGGTGGCATCTCAAAGGTGGAAACATGTGGAAGAGATCGCAGATGAGGTAGGAACCTAGCATGATTCAGGAAACAGGATTACATTCCTTTCTTTTTTAACTGAAGAATGCATTGTTAGGAACTAGTTGGGGTTCTGAGAGAACTGTGGGAATTCTTCTGAGAACATTGCCTCCAACAAACCAATTGCTTCCATTAGGTCTGTTGAAGGTTTTACCCTTTCATCACCACAATGCTGTTACCAAGCTTTCAAGACAGAAACATGGCAGGGCCTTTCAGCCCCTAGATCAAAATTGTTAAAATCCTCATCCTCTGGAAATCAGGAATAAAATAGAAATACTGTCTTTGGGAAGATCATATAATGTTATTTTCTAATATTTTTTATTATGTGTATTCATGTGACATCTGTTTGTGGATATGTGCATGCACAGAGACCAGGCAGGGGCATTTGGATCCCCTGAAGCTTGAGTTACAGACAATTGTGAGCTGCCAAACTCTGGTCCTTTGAAGAGCAGCAAACATTGGCAATCACTGAGTCATCTCTCCAGCCAATTGTGTTATCTTTTCCAGAATTCTGCTTTTTTGCATATTTTGTTTGCTTACAATTAAAGCTGAATGTTTTTTTGGTAAAATAGAGTATGGTGTTGAAAAAGACAGATTTAACTTGCAAAGTGAGTAAAAAACAATTAAAAGATATTGTTAGGAGATATTTCTCAGTGGGAGAATATTTGCCTAGCATGTGCAAAACTCTGGCTTTGATCCCTACCATGAGTAGGGGTGAAGGGAGAGAATTAGTATGAAAGTTTATCTTTATTGTAGAATTTCCTATTGATAAAAATGAAAAGTTTACCTTTGATGGCATAGGTTACTTAAGATTAGTAAAGACTATGTTATGTGGAACAGGGATTGGTAGATATTACATTTTTCATAAATGTTTCTCTGCTGGGAATAATGTAGATAAGAGAGATAATAACTGTAATCCAAGTGTCATAAAGCTATTATAATTTCCTTAAAATTTTGTTAAATATAAACAATATCATTATAAAGATACTGTATATCATAAAGATTTTGATTTATAGGTATCCATACTTTCATTTAAAAATTATCACCAAATATTTCTCTACCCATTAAAATTAAGTTGTAAAGATGTATAGAGTTTTATGTATGTGTGGTTTTCGGCAGTTAGGGCTGAACATAAAGTCTGGTTTGTAGATAAGCATCCTACTAGGGTTGGATCTTCTAAATCTTTCATTTCCAGTTTTCCCTCCACGTGGGTTTTCTTTATTGATTCCATTTCCATTTTCATGTCTTGAAGAGTTTTCGGCATCTCATTCACTGTTAGTATTTTCATTGATTTTGTTAATGGATTTATTTATGTACTCGCTAAGGTTCTTGAGCATATTCATGATAGCTATTTTGAAGTTCGTCTTGTGTTTCAGCTATATTGCATTTCTCAGAGATTACTGTAGTAGTAGTGTTGCTGGAACTTCAGTGAAACATATTGTCCTGTCATTGATTGTGTTGTATGCTAGTGTTTAAGCATCTGGGTTTGGGAAAATTATAATTCTAGGTGCTAATACCTGGTCTTTCTTTGTTAGGTGGGTGTTTCATTCCTTGGTTTCTATTGCTTTCCATGGCTCTTAAGAGAGTGTGCCAGCCATGCTGAAATACTGGGTAGATATTAGGTGCTGACATTAATAGGAATATTCTAGAAGGGGGTGACTGAGAGACTCCACAGAATAGGAGAAAGCTGCATGTGCCACTAGGACACTAGACATTCTTCATAACACACAAAAATTGTGACAGACAAACTACCAGTATAGGCGGAACTGTCTTTGAAATTTCCTGCTTCATAGAAAAGTCTGCTGGATACTATGGGCCTGTAGGCTGAAGATGGATGCCCCAACGGTACAGAAAAACTTCGGGTGACTGTCCAGGTAGTGAGATGTCTCTGTCAATTCTAGAATTTTGAAAGTTTCTTGCAATGCACTTCCTGTTTACTTAAGTAATATTATATCCTTATGGAGTCTTTGATGGAGTTAAAGAATAGATATAGTTTTCCTTAATTATGATAAAAGATAAAGTAGATATAAATATTGTATCTGTAGTTCTTGCTTGATAACTGTTTTTTATATGTAATTTTACTATGTTAGAGTTAAAGTCTTCCTTTTTGTTTAAACAGAAAGAGGGAAATGGTGTGGGAAGTTTTTATTGGTTAATGAATAAAGAAACTGGCTTGGCCTATAGCAAGGGAGAAGAAAGGCAGAGTTAGAGAGAAGCCATGGAGCCACCAGAGATAGATGCTGGAACTTTACTTGGTAAGCCACAGCCATGTGGTGATATACAGATAAATGAAAATGGGTTAGATTAATATAAGAGTTATCTAATAAGAAGCTAGGGCCAAGCAGTGATTTAATTAATACAGTTTCTGTGTGATTATTTTGGGTCTTAGCTAGTCAGGCAGCTGGGAACAAACAAGCAGCATTCTCCAACAATTTGCTAAATATATTTTCTTTATAACTACATAAAATCAACCTCAAGCTTCATGTTTCTCTCTGTGTCATATAAATATACATAGGCAGAGATGAACAATGTACCTGAAATGCTTCATTCACCCTTGAAAGCCAAGCACTCAATTATATGATGCTCCTATCTCCCTTTAAGACACAGACATCCCTCTGTTTTCAATTTTTTGGCTGTTCTTTCAAACAGAATACAGGAGAATGCCAGATTACAGGATACCTTACAAAATAGTTTAAAGCAATGTATTCATATGTTGATGTTATGTTTATTCTATTTTAAATAGGCAGAAAGTAAACTGTTAAATATCTACATCTCAAATACAAAGAAATGCAGTCAACTGAGTTTTTATTTTTAAACAAAGTGCTTTATTCTTGATAGCCCTTCCAGAAGACTAGGTATGGATATTATGTGTATGTTTTAGAAAAAAATGTATAATATAACCAGAATATAAAATACTGCCTAATTCTTTTAGTTTGATGGATAAGTAAATTATGCCTTTAAGCTGTGGATTGCAATGCCCCTCGGGAGTAAACAATTTGACACAAATGTGACATTTGAAAATGAAATTGCATCAATAATGTGGTGACTTCTCCGATGTCTTTGGAATCCCTGATAGTGATTTGGAGAAGAGCTGGGGCCTGGTGTGTGCCCGCTTCAGTAACCACTGCTCCTTATCTGGCTTGGTGTCAAATAGACTAGGAGAAGATTTAAAGCCTTAGAGATAAGCCTGCAATTGAAAATGCGTTCCTATTATGTATTTAAAGCAATACAAGGCTACCTGCTTTCTGAGCTGAATTTTATACAGCTGAAGCTATTGGGAGCTAATTTCTTGGCTCGAATGCTAATTTGCCCTGATCATTCTTAGTACACTTTATGGTAATATTGCATTTTAAAACATAAATTTAGAATCATTTAAAATGATTTTATGGTTAGAGATTATTAATAAGAATTTGCAGAGTGATTTCTGTACCACAATCTCGTTTCATGTTGCTGTGTTATTTTGCCTACCAGAGTCAAGACAGGGAAATGAAACATCTGGCTTCATTTGGCATGCCCGTGATCAATTGATGGCTTAAGACTAGTGCTGAAGGGTTTTTCTAAGAAACTGTTTGTACTTAAAGTACTTTTCTAAGCAACTGTGTGTACTTAAAGTACGTAGCAAAATAATGTCTTCAGTTTTGTGTTTGTGCATGCATATATGTGAGGGATTTAGATGGGAAGGATATACATCTATCTTTTTTTCAAGGCTCAGTCCTCTGAGAAATAGTATTAAAGGCAGAACTCAGGTTGGACTGTGTAGTTCTATCTGCCATTTATGTGACTTGGGCAAGCTTCTTTGGGGTCTTAGTTTCTTCTTTGTAAGTGTTTATCATACCTTACAGAGTTATTTTGGATGAAATAGTAGCATATAAATGAAATGGCTTTTGTAAACTCTACTGACATAAAGTGAGAATTGAATTGAGACTGTTTCTCAACCCAGTTGACTGGTAGAGAATGTTTGACAGGCCAGGAGACATTTTTACAACCAAGGGAGGAGAGGAATGTATGCTGCTGGAATCTAGTGGGAGGAGGCCAGGCTTGCAACTTTGTTTCCAGTACTGAAACAGAATAACCGCATTGGCAGGGTTGTCTGGTGCCAAATGCCTGTGGTGCTGTTGGTGGGAAATCTCAGGTTAAATGTAAAAATGCCAAACATTTATATGATTCCACTGGCATTACTTTCCCAGTATTTCAACCATTTTTTAGTGTCTAGAATTGTCATACTGATATGTACTTCAATCAGAAAAATACACTGAATAATATTGCTAATACATATCATTAAACTTTATAGACAGTATGATAATTCTCCTTCATGAATATTCTCTTAAAATAATGTTTAAGGTTCTCATATTTGTTGATATTTTAGTCATCCTTTAAAGTATTTCTGATAATATTTGAGTTTATTTTTGGCCCACAATCCATTATATAACATTCTTAGACTGAATGTGTTTCTGAGTTCTTTTTATTTTAGTAGTAAATTGATGTTCATTTTGCATTATATATAAAATTGAATGTTATGTAATACCACATATGAACCTAGGAAGATGCCCTGTAATCAATAATTGTTTTTTATTTATAAAATGTGTAAATAATCACATTGCATGGGTTAGAAAAAAATTCTCACAGCAGATTAAATTAGGTTTTGCCATCAAGTTAGGTCAGTTTTTTTTTAGTCAAAAGACTTATAAAATAAAGCTTCTATTTCCTAGAGGATTTTTGATTTTTTTAAATTGTAGATATGCCAATACATACATTGAATGGCCCTTTATTGAACATAATGTCTCACATCTGTGAGGCCATGTCACACCACCTGAAAAGCAACAGAGTAAAACAATTTTTATTGCCCCAAACAAATGTGCACTCCCTTGCCAACTGATATTGTAATTGTTGGAAAGAGCATGTATATCTGAAACATGTTCTGCCTTAATTAATGTTCCAAGTTATGCCAGATTATACAAATAAGTGTCCCAGTTAATGAGCATTTGCATTCCATTTTCACAGTTGCAAGGAAAATACACCCTACCAAAATGAAAACATGCATAGAAAGGATGGAATTTGGAACACAAGGTGTTTACAGAACTAAGATGGGATAAGTGTATTCTGTGAGTAGAAGTATTATTAACGTCTATTTTAATTCATAGTGAATACGTGTGCTAAGGACCCGACAGGGTTTTATGACAGTGCCATTATGACGATGTGTAATTATCTATCCCACTTTCACTGTATTATCCTGTGAGTGCTAAAACTATGGTGTCTTTAACAGGGGGTGGTGGAGCAGCTTGATAGGTGACAATGAATTGGAAAGGCAAACAAATGCTTCTCTAAGACTGTGCCTTCTGCACAGACTGTGGACATGTTGTAAGTATAATTCTCACTGAGATTTATAGATGATTGGCATCCTCAGTTTTTGAAGGTTCCTTTCATGGAAGCATGCAAATCTGGAGGGGTTCAGAACCACACACCTTATGTCTTCAGCAAACACTGGGCAGTTTAGCTTTGCCTCTTCTGCCACATTCAAGTCAAAGCCTTGGCGGTAGGTTCTTTTTGAACAAAATGTAATATTTGACATATTTGTTATGTTTCTAGGGATGTGAAAATAGCTTACCTGAAACTACTTACCATTGGGAAATATTCATAAACTCTATATAATATATGCAAATCTAGTTTTAATTATATTGCTAGAAGTCATAAATGAACTGTTCAGATAGCTAAAAATTAGAGAAAAGTCAACCTAGGAAGCACAATTCTGAACTGGACATGAATATGAAACTTGGAAGTTTAAGCCCTGGTAAGAGGAAACAAAGATTTGAATGAAGGAGAAGGTTTGGAATGGAATATTCTCTGTCTAACCCATCCATATCTTATCTATCTATCCATCTCTTATCTATCAATCCATCTCTCATCTATCTACCTATCAACTATCCATCTATCTATCTATCTGTCTGTCTGTCTATCTATCTATCTATCTATCTATCATCTATCTATCCATCTATCTGTAAGCAGAGATGGCTTGTTCGTTTTCTGGCCACCCAGACCTGAATAATGACACAAAAACTGTATTAATTACAACATTGTTTGGGTGATGACTTAGGCGTATTTCTACTTAGCTCTTACACAGTAAACTAACCTATTTCTATTTATCTGTGTATCATAACGAGGCTGTGGCCAACTGGTAAATCCAGCGGTGCCTTTCTCCTTTGCAGATACATGGCGTCTCTTTGACTCCACCTACTCTCTCTCTATATCTTTGTTCAGATTTCCTGCCTGGTTGTACTCTGCTAATCCATCGAACAAAACAGCTTTATTCATCAACCAATAAAAGCAACACATATACAGAAGAACATCACACACCATCTATTTATACCTATAATAGATAGCTACATCTATCTGTTCATCTATCCATCCATCCATCCATCCATCCATCCATCCACTATGTATTTATCTATGAATTATACATTCATAAATAGTGGAATAGGGAAATGAAATGGGGAAACAGTGTGCTGGCTAAACTTGGTTTTGATACTGGGTTATGAATGAATGAATGAATAAATATATATTGGCTTGAATTTTTCTGTAATCAGGATTGCCTTTTATGAATTGGCTTCATAACTACAAGAACACAGCTTCATAATCCCTGAGGATGATTGATACAATGAAGTGAGATTGTACTGTGTTCTTTACACTATAACACAAGTTTATAAAATTATCAGAGTAATAAAAGATAAAATTATATATGCATGGGTAAGAAATAAATCTTTTAAAAGTTTATTTTAAAAATAAATAATAGAAACCACTAGATATTGGAAAGTATTTATTATTAGATACTGATCACAAAATACTAGAAATCAAATTTGGGGAATTTAGCTAAAACAAATTTTAGTGAAAATGTATACAACAAAAAACTGTTACAATATGAAAGATAAAGGATGAAAATCAGTCACCCAAGCTTTTAACTCTGGAGATGATTAAAACAGATAGAAGAAAGCTATGCTAAACATTACATAATAATAATTATAATAGGAAGCAAATAAACTGTGATGATCAAAAAAATAAAAATTAGTATTCTTATAGTAATAAAAATGTCAAACCATTGTCAGGCTTGAACAAGAATAAAGAAAAAAGCAAATGTTGACAATATTAGGGTTTCAAGGGCAGCTCAGAATTACAGTATTTGATCCAGACACTGTGATTTCAGCTAAAACAAAGAAAAAGTAGGAGAAATGCATTGTTATAGAAGTGAAACACTGAGATTAAAATTATGTGTTTTTTTGAGAACTATTCATTTGTTTTAACCAGGGACAGGAAACCCAATAAGCCACACTATAGATGTTGTAGTAATTTTTGATCTCCCTACCACTCTCAATACCTATATTACAAGTTAGGCAAACACGGGTTTACTGATGAGTTGTTCTAACATTTGAAAAAAAAATACTTCCAGATGTTGTATCAGAAAGCCATTACCAAACATGTCTTTTTAAAGTGTATATTATTAGGGCTAGCGAGATGACTCAATGGTCCAGAGGATGTGTGTGGGTTCAGTTCCTAGCATGCACATGGCAGCTTACAACTATCTGTAACTGTCTTTCAGAGAATCTGATGCCCTCTTCTGGCATCTGTGGACACTGCATGCATGTGGGTCACAGCCATTCATGTAGGCTAAACACCCAGACATACAAAATACATATAAATAAATTTTAAAGTATTCTATATGTACATATTCAATTTATATTGCATAAAAGTTTATGTACATTTTATATACATATTTAATTTTAGGTATATTGATGTGGGATTTCCCTCTGTATGCTGTGACTACCATTGATAAATAAAGGAACTGCTTTGGGCCTATAACAGAGCTATAGGGGAACAGAGCTGGGTGAGGAAAACTAAACTGAATGCTGAGAGAAAGGAGGCGGAGTCAGAGAGAAGCCATGTAGCCCCATTGGAGCCGGATGGAACTTTACCTGGTAAGCCACAGCCATGTGGTGATAGACAGATTACTAGAAATGGGTTAAATTTAGGTTTAAGAGTTAGCCAATAAGAAGCTAGAGCTAATGGGCCAAGCAGTGATTTAANAAAACTAAACTGAATGCTGAGAGAAAGGAGGCGGAGTCAGAGAGAAGCCATGTAGCCCCATTGGAGCCGGATGGAACTTTACCTGGTAAGCCACAGCCATGTGGTGATAGACAGATTACTAGAAATGGGTTAAATTTAGGTTTAAGAGTTAGCCAATAAGAAGCTAGAGCTAATGGGCCAAGCAGTGATTTAATTATTACAGTATCTGTGTGGTTATTTCAGGGATAAGTGGCTGGGAACTAACTAGTCTCTGTACTACAGTACCTTTGGGCTCCAATTCTGTAGGAGGCTTTGAAACTTCAACTTCTATTTAGCAGTGGATTGAAAGCAAAGTTAGAGACAAACATGAAATTCTACTCATGAAGTATAAGAAAATAGAATTATCAGAAAACTATTTTCTAGAAGCCTATTACATATAAAAGATAAGATCATGAACAAAAATATTTCACCTATTTACAAAAGATCTCTATATGAGAATCTTTGGGTAGATTTTGAAGAATATAACCTTCATTCTCAAATCTATGTAAGCTAAAATACTATGGAAAATGGCCACCAATATGAGGAGTTTAATCTACTTCTCTGTACACTTGTTCTTTTTCTTTTTTTTCTGGATGTAAAGGTAAGTTAATAAATTAATAGGATTAGTCCATATCTTCTGTTTTGGAAAAAGAGCATGAAAAGTGGTTATTTTCATGACCTAAATGCAAAACTCCTAGATTAAACATGTGGCAATTCAACTTGCCCAGGAATGGCCTGGTTAGGTTTCTTCTATTTGTGCAGAGTCATTAATAATTGAATCTGCTAACAGAATAAAGGATCAAGTCGTTTTCTTTAGTTAGATTTGACAAAAGCTTTAGCATTAGTGATGAGCTCTTCCCAAACGATGGAGACAGCTCATGAATGAATCAATAGAAACTACACCAGAGGAGTTTTGGTTCTCAAGAGCAGCCATGAACACACCATCAGGATGAGCATCCCTGAACACGCCATCAGGATGAGCATCCCTGAACACGCCATCAGGATGAGCATCCCTGAACACGCCATCAGGATGAGCAGCAGGAACAGGGAGATCTGCTTGTGGTTTTTCTGCTGGACAAGCAAACTGTTTACTTTTAAATAGTTCGTGGAGAGCAAGACCTACCTAAGCCCATTGCATAAGTGGTTTAGCAAGACACCAAGTCCAGACCTCTAGCTCCTAGAGCAATTATTCTGAAACCTAAGTTTTGGATTCTGCTTTGTGTCACATATAGCAGAGTTCTGAGCCTATAATTTTAAACATTTTCTTACTTATGTTTGGCTCTGAGGGATTTTTCTAGACTTATGATTGAGCTTTGAAATGCTTTTAAAAGCTTGTGTGTTATAATTTATTCAACATCTGCATGCTTTATGCTAGCCAAGAAGATTTGGCACTTTTATATGTTAATTTTCAGTGCTAATTGTTACAAATATTTTTCTCAATTGGTCAACTGTCTTTTTGGCATGAAAATAAATAACACTAACTAAAGTAATACACTGGTTAGTACACACACACACACACACACACACACACTTCTCTTCATAGCTGTAGGAGTAGTTTTAGCCAATTTTAGGATTCCTCTATATTGCTAACTGTGGGTAACAAAACCTGGGAGTTTTGTCTCATATAAAAGGTGTAGCATTTACATATGACCTATGAGATAATCCTCTTAGACATTTGAACTCATCTCTGAATTATTTATCATATTAAAATAAAAGTACAAATTATGTGAATAGGCATTGTATTATACATCTTAGAGGATAAAAACAATAAAAATCTACATATGTTCAGTATGGACAGGATTTCATTATTCTAAGTTTTTAATCTGTGTTTGGTTGAATTAATGGGCAGAGAATCCATAGGTATAGAGGGCTCATTGTGTGCATGTGCATGTGTGTGCACATGTGTATGTGTGGTGTGCATGTGTATAAGTGTGTACATGTGTGTATGTGTGTGCATATGTGAATTTGTGCATGTGAGTATGCATGTGTGCACATGTTTATTTGGGGTGTGGATATGGTTTCTGATATTACATGTTAAATCTTGTGGTAAGTTCACAATTATCAAAAATAATGTGATGTTGATATTTCAATAGATAGATAGTAGAATATAGTAGAAAAATTCAGAAATAACAGTGAAAATATAGTTTATCATTAAAATAGCAGTTATGATCAGTTGTAAAACAGCAGATTTAATAGTCTTGTGGACTAGGTAGCCATCTAGAAAAAAAGACAACAAATTGTCTTTTACTAATTCATAGACATGCTATCAAATGGCAAGATTATTTTAAAACCATGAAAATATTAAATAAAAATAAGAAAATACTTTGTCTGGAAATGAGATAGTTATTTTTATATATGTCACATATCTGTGTTAAGCAAGTGTATAAGAGCAACCTTGTGATCTTGGAAGGGAAGGTTGTGTTCTAGAAAGTGTACACCCTTACTGACACTTAGGTTGTGGCATTGTGAAACTCTGAGTGCGGGACCGAGCTATGCCATCTCTGAGTTCTATGTCACAGAAGCTATAAAGTAATAAATTTGTGGTTGTGGAAATTTATTATAGACTAATATAAAACAAATATATGTTTCAGCAATTACTTTCCTCATTGCCATGATAAAATGCCTTAAGATGAACTTGAATGGTTTATTTTATTTTTAACTGTGAGTATTGTGTGGATATGTACGTGGGAGTTCTGGTGCCTGTGAAAGTTAGTCTTTAAAGCCCCCTGCAGCTGCAGTTCTGGGTGGGTGTGAGATACTGAATGTGGATGATGGGACTAAGACTTGTGTCTTCTGGAAGAGCAGAATGCACTCTTAGCCACTGAGCTGTGTCCCCAGTCCCTGAGATAATGCAGTCTGCCATGGTGTTCTGATTAGTTTTCTGTCAACTTGAAACAAGCTGGAGTGATCTAGGAAGAAGAACCTCAGTTGAAAAAAATGACTCCATCAGTTTGAAAGTAGGCAATTCTGTTGGGGGCATTTTCTTGGTTTATGATTGATGTGGAAGGGTGCAGCATACTGTTGGTTGGACCAATCCTGAGCAAATAGTCCTGAATTGTGTACAAAAGCAGATATATTATGATTTTCAATTTTGTGTTTTTATGGGATTTCTGTGTGTGCGAACGTATATGTCTCTGTGTCTATATGTGTGTCTTGTGCTTTTTCTTTGGATTTTCTTCTGCTTGTTGTTTTTATCCCATTCTGTTGGTTTGGCTTACGTTATCTTATCTTTTATTATTGTTTTTCAGCTGCCTGTTTGTTTTTAATGGGAGAGAGAATGAAAGGGTGTGGATTTAGGGGGGAGGTGAGGTAGGTAGGCTTTGGGAGGAATTGGGGGAGGGGAACTATAATTAGAATATATTGTGTGAAAAATCTATTCCCCCCCAAATTATTTTTTTTCCATACCAACAGCAAAACAAACTGAGAAAACCATGAGAAACAAGCAAGAAAAAAGTGTTTCTTCATGGCCTCTGCTTTAGTTTTTGCTTCTAGCTTTCTACATTGAGTTCCCCCAGGCATGGAGTATGATCTGAAAGTTGTAAGATAAAACAAACCCTTTCCTCCCCAAGTTGCTTTTAGTCATGACCTTTTATCATAGGAAAAGACATTTAACTAAGACACATGGTAAGAAAGTAGGACAGAAGATGGGCTGTTGGGGTAATCACTTTGTACACTGTGTAAAGATGTGCTTGTGTCTTTCCTCACTTCCTTAAGATGCCTTCTGATTGGTTTACTAAAGAACTGAACAGACAATAGTTAGGCAGGGGAGGATAGGTGGGACTTCCATGCAGAGATAGGAGCTCTACCAAAAAAAAAATCTGGCATGGGCTATGGTGTGGGAGAATTGTCTGTATTCTGTCAATCATGTATTTTAATAAAAC
>LOJH01047886.1:0-13126 GCA_001685095.1 Ellobius talpinus
ATGTGGGATTCCCCTCTGTATGCTGTGAATATGTCTTATTATCATTGGTTAATAAAGAAGCTGCTTTGGCCTATGATAGGGCAGAATAGAACTAGGTGGGGAAAACTAAACTGAATGCTGGCTTAAAGAATGCAGAGTCGGGAGAAGCCATATAGTCCCACTGGAGACATGGATGGAACTTTATGCGGTAAGCCACAGCAACATGGAGATACACAGATTAATAGAAATGTGTTAGATGTAAGAGTTAGCCAATAAGAAGTCAGAGCTAATAGGCCAAGCAGTGATTTAATTAATACAGTTTCTGTGTGATTATTTCAGGTCTGGACAGCTGGGAAACAAACAAGCAGCCCCTGCCAACACATGAGCAATACATGCTTCCCATTTAATGATACTAGGCTGTGTTGTTGATTGCTATACATCATATTTGTGGCAATAATTTAAAAAACAGAAAACTCTTCTGTGATGAAAATGTCTATCTTGTTTCATTTTTGCCAGTTAACTAGCAAAGATCCTTTCCCCCTTTTCTGTAGGGTCTCTTTGCTCAGTTAGTTGTTTCTTTCCTCTAAATATATCTTTTATTTTTATGTAATCACATTTTCAATTCTTGGTTTTATTCGTTGAGTTTCTTCTTAGAAACTAACCTTGATATTTTGGGTTTTTTAAGCTATTGTGAATGGGATTGGTTTTCTGATTTCTTTCTTAACATGTCTGTTATTGGTGTTTGTGTGTGTGTGTGCGTGTGCATGCGTGCATGTGTGTGCATGTGTGTGCATGTGTGTACATTTAAAAACCTAATATTTGTATATCAACTTTGTATCTTCTACTTAGCTGAAAGAATTCATCACATCTAAAAGTTTTTTGGTGCAGTGCTTAAGGTCTCATAAGTATAGGATCATATCATTATTTTACATCAATTGTGTTTTAGCTGTTCTTAGTCACTTTAATTTTTATTAAAAAAAAGCTTAATATCTGATGATAGCATTCCACACATTTGTTCATATGGATATACACACAGAGATTAGGAGTTTGACTTAGTTTCATAGATGATGACCATAATTTCTCTTTCACAGATGATGAGCATACTTTCTCTCTATCCATTCAAGACTTTGTGCGATTGAGACTCCAACAGACAAAAATTATTTATTTTTGTGATTGTCCTCTGGAGACAGCATTTGGGTTAGGGTTAGAGGCTTGTGTCCACTTCTCTCTGCTCTGGGACCCCATGGGTGCTGACCCATGTAGGCCCTGTATATACTGCCTCAGTCTCTGTGAGTTCATATGTGCATCAGCTCTGCTGTGTTTAGAGGACCTTGCTTCCTTGGTGTCCTCCATCTCCGCTGGGTCTTAAGATCTTTTCAAGTCCTCTTCCACAGGGTTTCCTGAGTCCTGAAGGGAAGGATTTGATGGAGACATCCCACTCACTTAGGACTGAGTGTTCTCTGCACCTTGTCTGGCTATGGGCCTCTGTATTTCTTCCTATGTACTGAAGGAAGAAGTTCCTCTTGTGATGACTGAGCAAGGCACTGATCTATCAGTATAGAAAGATGTTGTGAGGAGTCATTTTATGGCTATATTCCTTTAGCAAAATTAACAAAATTGGAGTACTTGGTTTTCCCATAGATCCCTATCTGGTCTCAGGTTCTAGGCCATGAGAGAATTGTTGGAGATGAGTTCTGTTTCATATAGTGAGATTTAATTCCAATCAGAGAGTGGTTGTTTGCTCCCACAAGCTTTGTGCTATTCTTGCACTAGTGTATCTTGCTGGTATGTCACTATTGTAGATCAGAGGGTTTGTAGCAGGGTTGGCATTTACCTTTCTCCTTTGGTAGTATGGAGAGTACCTTCCAGCACTTGCAAACACTAGTAAGCAGGAATGAAACAATGTATGCACCAGCTTAATTTCTCCATGTTCAATGAATTGTGCATGTGTTGTCTTAAGCAATAGGACCTTGCCATCAGTTTCTGGAGAGTAACAAATAGCCTTAGCAATAGCTTGGGTTGTTTGTGGGTTCCAATAGCTTGGGTTGTTTGGTCTACAATTCAATTAGATGCCATCCATCCCCTGTACTAAGAGCTTCATTTGGTGATGAGAGATATCCAGTTGTGGCACTGTATCTCTTGAGTTTTGGCAGTTTCATTTAAATCACCTTTACATGTATGTATATTTTAGAAAGCTTTTATTATACTAGGTTTCCATGTTGACTTAGTTTTAGCTTTCCCTCTCTATAATCACTCCTCAACCCCATCTTCCTTCTCCCTTTCCATTTGATCCTCCCATTCCAACCTCACTATACAACTGTAACTACCTATTCTATTTTGCCCTTCCTACAATGATCCAATCCCACCCCACCCTATGCCAAGTTTCTTCTCCCTCCTCTCTTCCAAGTCCCTCCCTTCATCTTCCCTCCCTCCAGATCCACTCCTCTTCTTTTTCCTCTAGAAAAGAGAAGGCATCCCAGAGATATCAATCTAGTGTAATGGAAATTCCCAGGGATCCACGAGGGTGACCCTAGCTAAGACTTTTAGTAAGCAAGGGATATAGAGCTTGAGATGGCCATCTTCCGTGACCAGACAAGGTTTCCAGTGGAGGAATTGGCATACCAACCCAGCCACCAAACCTTCAACCTATAACTTGACCTGCCTAAAAGATGTGCTGGGGTAAAGCTGGCATGAAACATATGGGAGTGGCCAACCAATGCCTGGTCCAACTTGAGACTGATGCCATAAGAGGAAGCCTACACCTGAAACTTCCTGGAGGGTCAGAAACCAAAGTCTGGATAGGCTAGAAACCTAGTATAGAATGTCAAGATTTTATTTTAACAGTTGAGTGATTTCCCATTGTGTAAATGTATATTATTTTCTTTATATCCATTTATATCCATCCATTGATAGACATTTAGTCTGATTCCAATTTCTGGTTATGAATAGAGCAGCAATGAACACAGCTTAGCAAATGTCTCTATAATAGGATATAAAGTCCTTTGGGCTTATTCCCAAAAGCAGTATAGCTGTATCTTAAGGTAAATCTATTCCTAGCTTCCAGAAGAACTGCCACATTGATTTTCATAGAGATTGTACAAGTGCAGACTTCCATCAGCAATGAATGAGTGTCCCCCTTCCTCTACATTCTTGCTAGCATGAATGAGCTATCATTTGTTTTATTGAGATTGGCCATTCTGACAGTTGTAAGATGAAATCTCAAAGTAGTTTTTATTTGCATTTCTATGGATGACTAAGCCTGTTGAACATTTTAAATGCTTCTCAGTCATTTGTGTTTCATCTTAAGAACTCTTTAAGCCAGATGGTGGTGGCACACACCTAATACCAGCACTCAGGAGGCAGAGGCAGGAGAATCTCTGTGAGTTCAATGCCTGCCTGGTCTACAAGAGTTAGTTCCAGTACAGGTTCCAAAGCTACAGAGAAACCCTGTCTTGAAAAAAATACAAGTACCACCCTTCCTGCTCTCTCTTTTCTGCTGCTCATCTCAAGAAGAGGCAGGCAGATCTTTGCATGGCCTCTGTCTTTTTCTCTATCTCTGTGTCTTTCTGCTTGTCTCTTTGTCTCTTTCTCTCATCTCTTTCTTCTCTTCTACTGCTATTGTCCACATAGGCTGGTCTACCCCTTCCCTCCCCCTTTTTCCATTCCCTTTCTCTCAATAAAGCCCTTCCACATGAGCACTGTTTGCATGGTGTGTCTGTCTCTCACCCACCATAGGACTCCTTGGCCCCACCAAGGTCCATGTCATGCCATATCATAACAACTATAAGCAAGCCCCAATTAAATGTTTTCTCTTATAAGAATTGCCTTGGTCATTGTGTCTCTTCACAGCAGCAGAACACTGATTAAGACACTCTGAGTGAAGTTGTTTGCCTAGCACTGTCTTTCTGCAATCAGATAGAAACACAAGGGCCAGACTATCTCCCAAGGACAAGTGACTTGTGCTGTGTTATGGAGGCCCAAAATCTCTGCCATATATATGGTATATCATATTGATATCATCCTCCAAGGTTCAGGAAAAATCATGGAAGAGGAGAAAGAACAAAGGGCTGAAGAAAGGTTATAGTCAGAGGCTGCTTGTTCACTCTTGGCCACCTAGACACCAAATAATCACACAGAAATGATATTCATTATAATACTGTTTAGCCAATAGCTTAAGATATTTCTAGCTAGCTCTTACAACTTAAATTAACCCATTTCTATTATTTTATATTTTACCATCTCCCTGACTCCACCTTCCTTTTTTCCTCTATCTCTGCTTGGAATTCCTGCCTTGCCCTATTCTGCACTGCCATAGGCCCAGAGCAGATTCTTTATTAACCAACATATTCACAATGCACAGAGGGAAATCCCACATCAAAAGGTATGGAATGATTTAATCCAAATTGAAACATTTCTTCTTGGGGAGAAAGGGAAGATCCCAAGACTCAGAAAGTGAATTAAATGAAAGTCAGGATGCTTCCAAAGCTTACAGGATTTGTAAGGCCCCTTCTCAAAATTATAAAAAACATCAAACAATTGCTAAGGAGAGGATACTTCCCCACCAGCCAGGCTTCTAGCGGGTCATGCATGCTCATATCCCAAGGATACAGCTTTTGTGAGTCATCCCCTACACTGGAGTAGGTTTTCTAGTGGTCCAGTTGCTTTTGATTTGCTCATGTTCCTGTAAGCCACCCCAGTAAGTTTAGTGAATCCCCATATTTGACTTGAGGGAAAATTTATATTGGTCTGTCATTGCTGGCCTATACTGAAGAACTAGATATTTATTTGTATTTAGTAATGATGCTGTATATAAGTACACTAAAGAGGGCAGCTAATATATGTTATATTTTAAAATATTGTTAAAACAAAAGGTCCACCTGAAAGGTCCATCTCCTAGGGTAGGTTGGATAGTCATAAGTCACAAGGATAAGATATTCAGGAAAAGTAAACTCAAAGAATTAATCCACAATGGGCCCTATCTATTTCCACCCACCTTACAGTGAGAAGCTTATTTTAAACAAGCTCAGGGGATTAGAACAATACAAAGAACCCTGCATCTTTATGCCATTTTTAATCCAATGTGTCATTCTTGAATGACTTCTGGATTTCCCATTATGCTAGAAAAAAGAAGCACAGAAACTTTTAGCAGAATTTGGAGAGTTTCTCTAGCTCTCTAGTAAGTTCTTAAAAATGTGGGAATGGTCACTGCTGTAAAGCACTGCTCTCTCCTAAATATGCTATGAGCTGGATTGAATATTTTGTATTTTTTTCCTTTCTACTGTAAGGACACCTTGTGAGTATGGAGAAGACTTCTGAGACTTCTGACACATACCTGTCTTTCTTCTTGTCTATAAAAGGTCTTATGGAAAAGGCATCCCTATTTCTCATTGACTCTGCCTTGCAGAGTAATGCAGGTTTGGGAATACATTAAAGATCAGATGCTGACTCTTATCACAATGATTCCCTGGTCAAGTTACAGAGAATTAATAAAATAGTGATGAGAAACATAGACCATGGAGTCTGGAGGAGTGGAATATAGATTCTATCACATTTCAATCATAAGACCCAATCAGTGACTTGATCTACTAAACCTCAAATTTCTTATATGAAAAATGAGAACAATTGTGTTTATCTTGTGGAGCCTGTTGTATACACTAAATGACTTGACATACATAAAACATATAAGAGAGCTTCTGTTATATGCTAAGTGCTTAAATTTGAGGCATTACCAAAATAGAAACTCAAAGGCATAGCTATTGTCTAAATTCAAGAGGAAAAAGAGATGACTCAGAGAACGTGCTAGAGGATGGTGAGCAGATGGAGTGAGTCAGAAGACTGCATGGACCATCTGTACCATGATATCACCAACCTCATGACAGGCCATTTTGAAGTCATCCTTGCCTAAAATGGCTGTCAATATAAGATATCTGAACAAAAGATCCTTTTTGGCTACATTTTATTCTAGTTTCCTAGAAATTATTAGCTGCAGCAAGTGATAGATTCCTGGGGAACTGGATATCACAATTTCTTCACCTCCTCTGAAGCCAGCTCTACAACTCACAATCTAGAATCCTCATTACTCATGGAGTAAGTATCAGGAATCACAGGACCTGCAACCGTGTGTGCAAGTTTATGCTCCTGGGGATGCTCATTTGAAATAACAACCTTCATCTCTGAGAAGGGAAGTTCTCGCCTAAAACTGTTTCATTGCTCATGCTCCCTAGGGGCCCCTATTCTTGTAACTTAAGGAAG
Organism: Ellobius talpinus; assembly: GCA_001685095.1. Taxonomy (NCBI): domain Eukaryota; kingdom Metazoa; phylum Chordata; class Mammalia; order Rodentia; family Cricetidae; genus Ellobius; species Ellobius talpinus. Next base: position 6,232 of record LOJH01047886.1, read on the forward strand.
CTGTCCACAGAGAGTTAGACTTTTTTATAGCTCTACTGGTGAGCAAAGGAGGAAGTGAATACCAAATCTTAATTATATAGTCATTGAGCCATTTCTCATTAAAACCAGATAAGTGTAAGCAAATCTATATTCCCCTGATATGTTATGCTCTAAACTTTTAATGATATCCCTTAGGCTTTTGGGCCAATTTAAATGAAGAGAAAATTAGGAAATTTTTAAGCAGTTGTTCTTGGGACTTGTGATTAATTGTATAATCACCCCCACTTACTAGCATAGATCAAGATTATCCATTGTTAAAAGCTCTTAGCTTTTCTCATGCCAGGCTGTCCCATGTTGGAGGGTGGAGATATTTGAATAAGACCAACACTTCTATTCATGCTTCTTTTATGAACTTTCATCCTCAAATTCACAAGCATGGGTAAAAAGGGGTCCAGAAAATATCTGAGTCGCTCCTGAGAAGCTTCAAGGGTTCTTTCATGCAAGAGTTCTTCACCAGTTCCACATGTCAGAGTTTTGAGATGCCTTCTCCATGGTGTTTTATTGCTTCAGCATCTCTAATAACAGCCCTGTTGCAAATAAACACAAAAACAGAAATGAAGAGGCAGGGTTTCTCCACATCCTACATGAAGGAGCAAAATCTCCTGGAATTCCTCCAGGGGACAACTCATACGTGAGGCAAGATTAGGCCTGACTATCTCATCTATAAAGTTTTGGCACTTGGCTCATCAATGTCACTCCAAATGTCATTTTATGAAACCTTCAACACCAAAGCATCATAATATGCCAATTTTTTGAGATTCTCTTTTTTTCAACCACTGTATTTTTGTTGTTGTTGGGAACTTAATACATGATTATATTACTACATTAAGCACAAAATTTGGCCAAATCTGCCCTTCATATACTCCCCTTCAATTCTTCCCTTCCTCCACTACTTTTTCTAACCAACGTCATGTGTTTTTTTTTCTGACTCACTGAGTCTGATTAGGGTCTCTGTGCATCAGTATAGGGACATTTACTGGAGCATGGGTAGGATCTCAGTGGCTTCATCCCTGAAGAAAACTCTTTCTCCCACTAACCATTAATTACAAATAGCTCTTAAATTCTTCAACTGAGGGTGGGACTTTGTGACTTCCCCTAAATTCATGTTGTGAACTTTGTCAGACAGCTACTATAATTCTTGCTCTACACTTCCACCCCAAGCCGCCTCATGCTTCTGTAGTTTAAACATTTTCCATCTTTAAAATGATGACCACTAAAGCTTTATGTCCTTCAAGTTTTCTTACCTTCTACTATCATCGTACCTATGGTCTGATAATTATATTTAGCAGATTTTCTGTTTGACCTTCCCTTATTCTGAAAACTTAATGTTTCCCTCTAATTTTTAATTTCATAATTTTCCAGTGGAAAAATTATGTGTCACTATTAACTCTGACTTTTCAGAATTCTCAGTTCTCATAGCCCACCTGTAACATAAGATTAATATACATTAATCCAACCTTCTATCCCTTCTACTCTTTGGATTATTGTAGAAAATAACACAAGAATGCATTCTATATTAGTGCCTTTTCAAAGCCAGCTCAACCCAACACTGTGCTGTTTGGCAGTGCTCTTAGGCTTCATAAGTCAGTCTTTTCTCATATTTTCAGTGGGTGCTCAAAATTTTTACTTTTTTCCTTTAATATCCAGGCATTACTACCATCTCCTAGCTCCTAGAAGATGTGCTTTCTCCTCCTGCTTTACACAAAAAAAAATACATTTTGTGAATTAAAATGACAATAATCATTCCCATTCCTCAATAAGATAATGAATCATTCCTACACCTTAATAAGGTAATTAATCTACAAGAATTCCTTTCTTTCATGTATAGGGACTTTAGAGGCTTTAAAGGCTTTTTTCTGAAAAGTGTCACAGAGTTTCTATTGCTGGGAAGAGATGCCATGACCATTGATGTAGGTGGGTCATCTGTCTATGTGTTATTTTCATTGGTTAATAAAGAAANAATGCTGGGAGAAAGAAAGCCGAGTCAGGCAGAAGCATGGCTCTCCTCTCCAAAATGGACGTGGGTTAAAATCTTCCCAATAAACCACCACTTTGTGGTGGTACACAGATTATTAGATATGGGTTAAACAAGATATAAGAGTTAAGCCAAAAAGAGGCTAGATATAATGGACCAGGCAATGCTTAAATGAATACAATTTATATGTTGTTATTTCAGATGTAAAGCTAGCCATGTGGGAGCTAGGCGGGACAAAAAGCAGGCCCACTCACCTCATCACTACAGACCATGGCAACTCTTTTAAAGGAAAACATTAAACATTTAATTGACACTGGCTTGCAGTTCAGAGGTTTAGTCCATCATCATCATGGTGGGAAGTATGGTGGCATGCAGGAAGGCATGGTGCTGGAGAGACAGCTGAAGAAAATAGGCCACACTAGGCCTGGCTTGAGCTTCTGGAACCTCAGAGCCCTTCCTCCAACAATGCCACACCTACTCCAACAAAGCCATACCCTATGAGCCTATGGGGCCATTTTCATTCAAACTACCACAGAACAGAAACAGTGTCTATAGGTTCAGCTCAATAGAAGAGCAAGTGCTGGACATGAGCAAAGCCCTGTGCTCAATTCTCAGCATCACCTCCCCAAAACAAGCAAATATACATTGACTTACAGTAGAGAATGTTGAAAACTGGTTTTTGTTTTCAGAAACCAAGAATATCTGTTTGAATATTATTACCTAAGGGCTGTGAATTACTGAACAACATATAATAGTAGACTTTAAGTTACAGATTTCAGGTCACAGCACCCTTGCTTAAATCTTCCAACACAAAGGCCTCCTTGGTTGTACATATAATTGAAGGCTAACTTCATTCGTTAGGTAGCTGTCCAGCAGAAACAACAACAGAAGTGTTACAATTTAGAAGATCACGTGGTATATAGATTGGACAAGCTAGCTGGTTCAATATCACTTTAAGGTTTTTGAGCTCTAACTTTATTTTAATATTTTTTCTTAAATAGGTTTATTATTTGGAATTCCACCTTGTTTTGACTAGTCAGCAGTTCTTTCCTCTCTTAACATTTTAAGATCCATGCCTTTTGTATATGTGGAAGCAGCTGCCTCTACTTGCTGCCAAATATTCCATATGTTATTTATTCAAATAATCCTCTGGTCAGACATTTCTAAGTTTATGGGCATTTAGGTTGTTTGGGATATTATAAATAAAGCTTCTATAAATATTGTATTTAGGTGTGGACTTATGTTTTCATTTCTTGTGGGCAGATTACAAGTGAGGTTCCTGGGTTATATGGCTACATATATGGTTCACATAGTAGAAAAAAACATTTAAAGATATTTTAGGAAAAATATCTCTGAAAATTTCCAAATACATTTCTGGGAAACTTTTAGCTCCAAAGGTTCCAGATGTTAAAATTTCTTAGTTTCAGTGTCTCCTTCTATAATATGGTGATAATATTCTCCTTAGTGACTTAGTAATGCAACTTATATTATAACTAAATAATCTGTTATTCAGGTAAAATACATAAGAAAACAGTTCATCTTTTTCTAAAGTGATTAACCTAACCCACTGAAAAATGGTATGTATAAATATAACTTTGACTCTCTATCGCCATCTGGTGGTGTCATGTGAAATACTACTCCAATAATTTTTATCATTAAATGTCTCAGTCCTTTAAGTAAAACATAATTTATTCAAGTATAAAGTAATGTAGCACCTCCATCTTTCTTTAATTACATTAATCTTTTGATTCTTCCTATGTACCTTCCAAAAATACCAGAGTTCTTTCTTATATTTATAAAATGAGTGATTGTGGAATAATCTCAACAAATAAAGAGTGTCACTGAGAAAAAAAAAATTTTGCCAGTCAAAAAAATTAGAAGCAAATTCTTTTAAAGGATATGTAACCCATTTAAAGGTGTAACTCTACACACGACACTTCACAGTTACTAATTACTGGTATGGACAAGTCCAAAATTATATATTTAAAAATTGTCTTCCAATATTGATACATCTTGTCTTTGTGAAAAGGAACCTCATGCTAACCTATAGACGTAAGCATCTTGGGACAATGACACTCTCTAAGGCTTTCTGGAGCATGTATGACATTTTCTGCATGAGTTTTCAGAAAGTCTAGGTACAGAACCATACAAAGAAGCTCAGAACATTACAATACTATGTTGGGTCCAGTGTTTGCTTAATTTTATGTTATTCTAGATAAATTTCTTCATGGCCTAGCTGAAAAGAATATATTCAAATGAGAATATGATTGTAAAATACCCAAGGAGTAAAGAGGAAAGGATAAAGTGAAACACGAATGCCAACCTATAACATATTTTAGGGCAAAAGACGCCGAACTTCCAGCCACTCAGTAAAAATGTGGTGTGGTCTAAGATCCATTCAGCTGTATATTTACTGAGCACTCATTGAATAGCTCTTATGTGGGTCTGAGGTTTCGTGGATGATTGGGTAAGTTAATTCATATTATGCCTGGTAGAAATACCTGTTGTAAAAGATGCAGTGGGCTGCGTTCCCATCGCCTGGCTCCCGGCTAGCTTTACACCTGAAATAATTACATGGAAACTTTATTCATTTAAACACTGCCTGGCCCATTAGTTCTAGCCTCTTATTGGCTAACTNTTCAACCCATTTCTAATAATCTGTATCGCCACTTGACTGTGGCTTACCGGCATGGGTCTAACCAGCATCCATCTCAGAGAGAAGAGCCATGACGTCTGCCTGACTCTGCTTTCTTTCTCCCAGCATTCTGTTTGGTCTACTCCACCTGTCTAAATTCTGCCCTATCAAAAAGCCAAGGCAGTTTATTTAACCAATGAAAGTAACACACAGACAGAAGATCCTCCTACACCAAATACCCAGTAGTCTAGATCTGCGTTCATGATTCATTTGTGAAGATATGAAAGAGATGACCTCAGACTTTTCCTGGGTGGTATCCCTGCTCACTGCACTGACTAAGCAGGCACTCCTAATCAATCACTTCTCTCTCTCTCTCTCTTTGTAGTCAGGATGTAACTTTCAGCCTTTCAGCTACCTCTTCAGTTTCACTTCTGCCTATTTGCAACCAGGCACCTGCCATGAGGATAATGGACTAAACTTCTAGAACTGTAAGCAGACCCCCCAATTAAATGCTTTCTTTTATAACTGTTAACCTTGGTCATGGTCATAGGCAAATATGACCACTAGCATAATGGACTCCCCTTATTAACTCAGCAGTTGTCAATGGCCAATAAGCCCTCAGCTAGATGTTGAGGCTTGTGAGCTTCACCCCCACTCATACTAGAATTTTTTAATTAATTTTTAAATTTGTTCTTCTCTCAAATGTTACATCCTGACCATTTTCCCCTCTCTCATCCCCTCCCAGTTCTCTTCACCCTAACCCCAACCACTCCTTCTCCTTTCCCTTCAGAAAGGGACAGGATTCCCAGGGATATCAACCAAACATGGCATATCAAGTTGCAACAAGACTAGGCATCTCTCCTCATATTGAGGCTGGAGGAGGCAATCCAGTAGGAGGAAAAGGGTCCCAAAAGCAGGTAACAGAGACAGAGACACTCCTGCTTCCACTGTTAGAAGAAGGCCAAACTACACAACTGTAACATATGTGCAAAGGGCCTAGGTTAGTCCCATGATTGTCAGTTCAGTCTTTGTGAGGTTCTAGGAGCCCAGGTTAGTTGATTCTGTGGGTTTTCTTGTGGTGTCCTTGACCCCTCTGGATCTTTCTTTCCTTTCTTCCACAAGATTTCCTGAGCGCCACCTAATGTTCGACTGTGGTTCTCTGCATCTACTTCCATCAGCTGCTGGATGAAGCCTCTCTGATGACAATTGGGCAGGCATCAGTCTATGAGTATAACAGAATGTCAATAGGCATCACGACATTGACTTTTTTGTGAATCCTGTTTGGTTCTATCCTAGGTCTCTGGGCTATTCAGCATCTGGGTCCTGACCTTGCAGGCAGTGTCAGGTATGGGCTCCCTCTCATGTTGTGAGTCTCAGGCTGGACTGGTCATTGGTTGGCCACTCCCACAATCTCTGTGCCACCTTTACCCTAGCACATTATATAGGTAGAACAAATTGTAGGTTGACGATTATGTTGCCGGGCTGGTGTCCCAATCCCTCCACTGGAAGTCTTGCCTGGTTACAGGAGATGGCTGATTCAGGCTATATATCCCTTATTGCTAGGAGTCTTAGCAAGAGTCACCCTTGTAGATTCTTGAGAGTTTCCATTGCACTAGGTTTTTACCTCATATCAAAATAAGCCCCTCTTTTCCAGTCATCTCTTTTTGTACTTTCCCCTCCATCCTACCACTGCTCCCTCCTGTCCCATCCCTAGCAACCCAGTCCATCCACATCTATTAAATTTCTCCTTCCCAGAGAGATCCAAGTTTCCCTCACCCTTGAGTCCTCCCTCCTTGCTTCTTAGCTTCTCTGGGTCTATGGATTATAGGATGGTTATTCTTTACTATTAATATCCACTTATAAATGAATGCATATTATATTTGTCTTTCTGGGTCTGAGTTACTTTACATGAAATTACTTTTTTCTAGTTCCATCCATTTGCCCCAAAATTTCATGATGTTGTTGTTTTTAACAGCTGAGTAATACTTCATTGTGTAAATGTACCACATTTTCTTTATCCATTCTTCAGTTGAAGCTTCTCAGTTTCAGGAGGTCCCATTTATTTATTGTTGCACTTATTGTCTGTGCTACTGGGGTTATAYGTAGGAAGTGGTCTCCTGTGCCCATGTGATGCAGTCTACTGCCCACTTTCTCCTCTATCAGGTTCAGTGTGGTCGGATTTATGTTGAGGCCTTTAATCCATTTGGACTTGAGTTTTGTACATGGTTATAGATATGGATCTATTT
>LOJH01047888.1:6093-19219 GCA_001685095.1 Ellobius talpinus
AATAAATAAATAAATAAATAAATGGCACAGTTTACTAGGTGGGTTAAGTAGTTTAGTTTTTAAAACAAGATTACTTCTGAACCTACATTTCCAATAGATACCCTAAAGAACAGGAGAGATCTAAAGATGCAGAGCCTGTAAGTGTTGACTAAGAAGGAGGAAGATTGGGGGAAGTGTAATGGGTAGCACAGGTGAAAGGTGGTGGCATATTGATACCTACAAGACATTGGTAGCTGATGGTGAATAGGTAGGAAAAGCCTCTGGTCAGATTAAAGAGAAATTTGATTCCATTAAATTGAGAGATTTAATGCAGAGTTGGTAGCACTCCAGAGAGGATCATGGAGCCAAACAGCACAGAGAGGGACGCCTGTGATCAGCAACAGTAAGAAGCTCCTGCTTCCCTAGATCTGGAGGCAAAGCTCTAGCCATATTACTGAAGACAGGATTGCCCAAAGGAAGCTGGAAATACAGCAGCATGTCTGGCAAGAACGGAAGTAACCACAGCTAAAAAAAACGTGCCCACATCAGAGAGAATATGTGAATATACCCTACAGTCTTTCTTTTGCCAGCCCTTTAATCTACCCATGCCAAGGCCAGTTCCAGGCCAGATGACTTGGGACACTTGGGGAATATAGCCTTTAAGGTACATACAGAGGAGAGCTGGAGAAAGGTATGAGACAGACCTGGGGGCAAACAGGCAGAAACTAACACAGTCAATTACTCCTGCTACTAAATATCCATTCTACCTCATACTCATATTTAGCAAACTTTTGCTTCTACTTAAATATAAGGTAAGTACAACTTATCAGCCTCCTACAAAAGGGAGAGAGGAATGACTAGTTTCTCAATTTTCCATCTTAAGTTCAGGTACTACAAACATTATGGAATCCCATGTATAAATACCAGATGCAGATTTCTGTAGTTTAATGATCTATGCATTAAATTATAAAGTCATCATCACCAACATTCCTCATCTTAAATAATAAGAAAAGGGTTGGAGAGATGGCTCAGTGGTTAAGAGCACTTGCTAATCTTGCTGAGGACCTGAGTTCAGATCCCAGTATTCAAGTTTGGTAATTCACTACTGCCTGTACCTCCAACTGTAAGAGAATCTGATGTCTTTATCCTCCCTGAACATGTGCTTACATAAGCACACATGCATGCACACACACACACGATTAGAAATAATCTAAAACATAAATAATATAAAATAATAGGAAGAAGGCTGTTCATTGATCTATGTAGAATAAATTATGCCAGACACTGCAATTCTTGTCTTGTAATGAGCAGGACTACATTTGATCCTAATCACTTTCTTCTTACACAACACATTTTGTGGGTTTTTTTCTCTCTCTCCATTAGCTATGACATTGAGTTGCAATTCTTTAGGCAGTGGTGGCAGTAACAGGGGTTGGGGATAGGGGGGTTGTGATTCATTCTTTAATTCCTGAAAACTCTGCATCCTTGAGGGTCCTGTACTTACTGAATCACTATAGACTTTGGCTTCTACCCTTTAAAATGGAAGTACCAAAAAAAAAAAGATCCCTGTTATGTATCAGCAACCCAATTTCCCACCCTTAATCATGATCAACTATCTCAACTGATAGAGTCATTCTCTCCGCTTGTTGGTTCAGTGTTACAAGGAGCCAAGTGACCACCTCAACTGCAGTTAATAATGAGACCAAATGGTTGTGGAGATTCTTTAAATCATATACAAATTCTATATAAAGGAGAAACACACCATGCACGAGTAATCAGCTCAAAGCACATGACATATACTGAGAAGCAGTATCCCAACCCCACAAAACAAGATATCTCATTTGATGCCCTAAGTCAAGCTTAATTAAGCCATTCTGCCATTTTATTAGGGCAGCAGCTTCCAAGTGATGGAGTACATGCTAAGCAGCAAATTTTATTGTCATGATTTATTGTTGTACTTTTCTTAAAATGAAATACATCCACTGGCCAGAGCATTGCTATATGTGATACCATAAAAGTGAATTAATATTCCATAAGCCCTTAGATCAGGGGTTCTCAACATTTCTAATACTGCAACCCTTTAATACAGTTCCTCATATTGTGGTGACTCCCCCAACCATAAAATTATTTTCAGTGTTTCTTTATAACTATAATTTTACTACTGTTATGAATCATAATGTAAATATCTGATATATAGGATATCTGATATGTGATCTTTGTGAAAGGGTCTTCGACCCCCAAAGGGGTCTTGACCCACATTTTGGGATGGTGATGAGAAGACTAATCTAGATTTATAATCATAAGGAGAAACTGGAAAACATTCATTATATGAAAAGGTTGAATGTGCTGAACTTGCTAATAAGTGACTGGGTGGTCCCCCAGAGAATGGTTGCAAATAAAAAGGTCATCATGGGCCTCTAATTTGCTGGGCTAGACATTTAGAAGCAACAGTAGCAGCTCATCCTTGGAAAGGAAAATTCCACATTATTGAATCTTGCAGGACCTCTCATTGGCTATAATTAGTTGGGGGCTAGATGATTGTAGAGTTTAGAAGGTGCTGGCTATAAGGGATCAATTCCACTGTAGAGCAGGGGAATGTTATGAAGCTGTTCTGAGGAAACTGGTCTGGTTTCCTGAATAGAAAATAAGGGAGAATAACTGTTTTCCCAGAGCTCTTGTTTGAATAACTGAGTTGATGGTATTTAGTGAAATAAAGACGATATAGGAGTTTAAGTAGTATGTGGGATGTCACAGAAAAAGCTGCCTGGGCCAGTCTTAAATTCAAGAGAGAAACTTGTAATAATTATAGAACTGAAAATAAGGCCATTAAAACATAAGAGTGCAAGCTAGGGAGCTAGCTCAGTCAGTAACATACCTACTGTGTAAAACATGAATACCTGAGTTCAGATCCCTGCACCTACATAACAGTCAGGCAGATTTGTGAGTTCGTAACCTCAGAGCTGGGGAGCAGAAACAGGTGGATTCCTGTAGGTCACTGGCTAGCTAGTCTAGCCAAGGTGGAATGTTCCAGGTACACTAAAAGACACTATCCCAATCAATCAATCAATCAATTAATCAATCAATAAAATGGAGAGCTTAAAAGATGAACTAGTAGTTTTAAAACACTTTCTGTTCTTGCAGAAGACCTGGGATTGGTTCTTAGCATTCACATGGCAGCCTACAACCAGTTGTAACTCCAATTTCAGGGAAGTCGATGGCTTCTTCTGGCCTCTTTAAGTACAGTAATGTACATGGTACATGTACATACGATAAGCTAAAAATAAAGAAATCTTTAAAAAGTAGAGAAAAACACTTGACATGAGCCTCCAGCTTCCACGTACATGTACATATTATACACTTATACACACAAGTATTTACACCTAAACAAACATATAAAACACACATAAAATAAAGGAAAATAAAATCATGTGCATGAGCAAAGTTCATATAGGGTTAGTGTAGAATAAGAATAAACAGAGAAAATGAACAGAAACAAACCTTAGCTATCACCAACATTCAAAGATGTCAAGTGGTATCTAAGAAATCAGAGAAGAAAAGATTAGCAAGAGAAAATGTGAATGCTCAAAGGGTTGTATTCACCAGAGGACAGAAACATAAACTGTAGGGCAAACATAGTAGTACATGCCTGTAATCCCAGTACTAGGGAGGCCAGCTAGGTCTACATTAGCTGGGAGGGGAAGGGGGTAATATTTTTTAAAAAATAGAAACTGACTGAAAGTATAAATGAATAACCCTTTAACCAAATCCTTCTCATCACCAGATACATGAATGTATCTATCTGTTTTAGATCAATCATATTCCAGCCATCCTGCCACCAGAGATTAGCAGAGCCCATCCAGACCAGAACTCTGCCACAAATCTACAGAATCAATGAAATAATCAGTTGTTTCAAGGCACTAGATTTCAAGGCCTTTTTGGCCCAGTAAATGCTAACAGATGCACTCTTTGTCACTGTGCTGATAGCTTACTGCAGTACAGTAAATATACTATGTATCTTAGGGTTTGTTTTTTTAAAATCAAGAGGTGAGGGAATATATTTTTCTGTCCTAATTTTTGTTTTATTATTTTTGCTTGGTTATCTAAGCTTCAAAAGACAATTTTGAAATAATTTTTGGACAGACATGTAGAGTTTACTGCAGGCCATCTGCTTTGTAAAGAACTGTTGGAAGAGTCCTTATTTTCACCATTCTGTTACACCCACATCTCAAGGCACTCATCAAAGCTCTTTATATGTTGGTAAAGGTGGCACTAAAGAGTAAAGCAGAGGGAAGGCAGTTCCATTGCAAGTTAGGTCACCTCTACACTTTCTCTCTCTGTTAAAATCTTCTGTGGAACTTTCTAAATAAATAGAGCAGAAACATTTCTACAAGAGATACACTGAAGAAATAGAAGCAAGAATATAGTACTGATCTGGAAAATGGCAGATGAACAGGTTGCAAGCTCCAACCTTATCAAAGACTCTAGGATTTATTACCCATAGATATTCTATACTATGTAATCTTTCATTTGAAAGAAACTGACTCTTGACAAAATAAAAGTTGCAGAAAATGTCCACATTGGCTGAAAAAATAGTGATTCACTTGGACCTACCTCCTGTTTTGTGTGTGTGTGTGTGTGTGTGTGTGTTTGTAGACAGATTCACATGTATTTCAGGCTCGTCCTGAACTCACTATAGAGTTGAGGATCACCTTGAAATTTAGACCCCCTTTTTCCACTTCCTGAGATTACAGTCATGCACCACCGTGCCCAGTTTTACAAAATACTTGGGATCGAACCCAGGGCTTCCTACATGATTAGCAATCACTCTACCAACTGAGCTGCATCCCCAGCCCCACATAGACACTCAATATCCAGTGACCTAATCTTGTGATCAAGTTTAATATTTGCTTCAGTTAGATTGTAACAAGCACTGACCTAGGCTTTGTCACCTAGCAAAACATTGAACTGGATAACATTTCAGTTCTACCATTACTAAAGTCTGTGTTCTGTCAAAAAAAATATGGTAGGAAGACAGTACTACTGCCTTTCATAGAATTTTTCCCTGTAACTGTATATCATTTTGCTGATCTCTATTTTCTATTTTGTCACTAAATGCACTTTGGAGTTGGGGCTGTAGCTCAGTGTAGAACACTTGCCTAACATGAAAGTATCCCTGGGTTCAATTCCTATCAAGCAAAAAATTTTAAAAAGGTATATTTCTTCAAAGGTAAGTAAAGAGTTTTGCAACTACAAAGTTTGCAATGAGGTATTTTATCTTCTTTCTTGCTTTATGGTTCTGTTTTTCATACCCTTTCCTCCATAAGTGTCCCCTGACAAAAAGTAAGAAATAAAAATGATAAGTGAGTGGAGTCACCAATTTGTAGACATAATCATTTCACGGCATACACAAGTGTACACTTTGATATATGTACCAAAGCACTAGGTGTAAAAAAGTGGAATAGCACTAGGATCAAGAGACCCTGGGTTTGAACCCAGAACTGCCAAAAAATAAAGGCAAAATATCAGGTTGTACACCATTAATATATAAAAATTATGTGTAAATTGTAACTTTTTTAGATATTCTTGTTATACATCTCTGGCTGTCCTGGAATTAACTATGCAGCACATACTGGCTTCAAACTTATGACAATCCTACTGCTTCAGACTCCTAAATGTGGGGATTACAGGACAAGTGTCACCACATCTAGCTTGTCACTTGCACCTTATAAACCTGGAGAGAAAATTAAAAAAAATGCTATGTCAGTGAAGTAAAGCAAGGAATCACACTAATATAAATAGGATCTAATTTATCACGATTACAAATCACTCTTTCTGGGCATGGGGTACATATCAGTGATCATAACAGTCAGGAGACTGAAACAGGAAGGAGACTCTCAAGTTCAATATCAAGTTCCTGAACAGCCTAGGAAACAACAAGGAGGCCCTATCTCAAAAAAGAAAAAGAAAAAGAGACTATTCCGGCCATACTCAAACTCTAAACAGATGTTCAAAACATAAAAAGAAAATATAAAAATCAATAAAAATTCATCTTTAGGGAACTGCCTTTATTCAGGTTAAGTTTCCCAAACACCTAATCATGTGCCTCCTAAGTTTCAAAGATGAACAGGTCCGTATCTCCCCGTCACAGGTACTTGTCCTACCTTCAGCCTGATTTTCATACTTCTGCAATTAGCTTTGCTTATGTATCTAGGCCAAGAAAAAGTTTCCTACTGACATATTCATTTATAATTAACAATGATAGCTGACATACACAGAAAAATAACTGAGACTAATATAGTGCTACCATGAGCCAAAAAGTATTTCATATAAGTTCAGGGATTTTAGAATGGATACAAAAATGTACATGTGCGTGTGTTTGTGTGGGTGTGTGTTCCTGTGGGTGCACTTGTGTGTAAAGGCTAAAGGCTAACCTCAGATGTCATTCCTTGGGAACTATTCACCTTGTTTTTTATCTTTCCCTTGCCTGGGCTCACTGATTAGGCTGGACTAGCTGACCAGGAAGGCCCAGAGATTTGCCTGTCTCCTCAGCACTGGGATGCATGCATGTACATATACCTCATAATTTTATCAGACAGAGTCTCTCACTAAATCTGGAGTTCACCACTTTGGCTAGTCTGGCTGGCCATCAAGCTGCAGGGATCCTTGCTTCCACCTCCCCAGCACTAGGCCTGTCTGGTCTTTCATGTGGGTTTTGCGGGATCAGTCTTAATTCTCATGTATGAATGGCAAGCCTTTACTGACTGAACCATCTTGTTAGCCTAGTATGCCAGTTTCTTAGTAAAGTGAACAGTTGCTGCCTAATTTAGAATAATGTTTTTAGTCCTGGGCATCATATGGAGGTTTGTGTTTATCTCTGGTCAAGAGTAAGTTTAGGTGAAATGTTCTTCACAGTGTCTACCCCTGCCTCTAGTACACTAATATTGTACAAGAGAGAGCATAAAGGCTCATTGGATACACGCCCTGGTAAATGGAGTGAATTATGGAAACAGGACTTCTTCAGAAAACCCATGGCAGGTGATCTTCATATATTTGGAAGAAGGTGGCTCCAAGGAAATTCTGGTAAACATTTAAGTCAAATTCCCCTGTTTTTAATCTGTGAATATGAGAAATATGGCCTTCCATCCCAATATAGAATTAAATTTATGAATTGAAAACCTAGAAATGAATTTGGATAGGCTAATAGAACACCAGCAGTAGTTTTAAGAAAATTTAACAGTCTACAATTTATTTTCACTTGTATGTAGCTTTTATTGGCCTGTTTATGTGGAAAATATTCATACCAGGTTATTAAATCTCAATTAGGCTACTTAAATAGTATACTTTGATATTAATATTTATTAAATTTAATATGGTCAAGTTTTCTTTCAACTCTTGATTAAAAGAAACACTCTACAGTGTTGTGTATTAGTGAGTGAATTGGTGTGATTTACGTAAATCTATATCCCCAGTTACCTGTTAATTTAAATAATGTTGGCACCTTGAAAAGTGGTTGAAGATCGGATTGATTAATTATTAGCTTGTAAGTTGTGGACATAGCTCAGTCAGCAAAATTATTGCTGTGTAAGCAAAAACCTGAAGTCAATTCCCAGAACACATGTAAAAAGGCTGTCATGGAGCTGAGGTGGAAGCTCAGTTGACAAAGCACATGCCACATAAGCCCATGAACCTGAGATTGATCTCCAGAACTCATAAAAAAGCTAGGTATGGAGGGGTGGTCTTGTAACTCTAGTGCTGGAAAGTAGAGACAGGTAGATGACTGGGACTCACAGGCCAGCCACCAAGTCATACTTGGCAAGCTCCAGGCTAGTGAGAGACCCTATCTCAAAAATCAATAAATAAATAAAACCAATCAAATGGACAATACCTGAGGAATGACAGCCAGGGTTGAACTCTGGCCTCTATGTATACACACCCATCAAATGTTTAGAATTTTCATCCCAAAGAAAGGAATATAACTAAAGAATAGACTGGCAATCTATTTGTTGCAATTTCCTAAATTATTCATTATTCACTAAAATATTCATCCCTGTAGTGGCAATCGATTTGTTGCAATTTCCTAAATTATTCATTATTCACTAAACTATTTATCCCTGTAGGCAGATTTTTCTATCCTGCCTGCCAGCTCCCAAACAACCACACTGAGACTTATTAGTTTAAAGAGTTCAGCAAATAGCTTAGACTTATTTTTAACTAGCTCTAAGAACTAAACCCATTTCGATTCATCTGTCCTGTCCTGAGGCCCGTTTACCTCATGTGCATGCTTCCCATCCTGTGTGCTCTGTCTCATAGCATCTCCTCATGACTGTCCTTCTTAGCATTCTCTCTGCCCTGAAAATCCTGCCTAGCTATTGGACATTCAGTTTTTATTAAACTAATCCAAGTGACAAATCTTCATAGTATACAAAAAGATTATTCCACAACACATCCCACTATTCTTTTCAATGTGTTAATCAGTTTAAAACATTGATTTTTAGTTAGAATTCTCATAATTTTTGTTTCAGTACTTAACTGATATCCAAAACATACCTAGAAAATGTAGTAAATACTTGATACTATTGCTACAACTGAAGATTGTGAAATAGGGCCTTATAAACTAGTATAAAAAAGAGGAATAATATACTGAAACCTGACCTAAAATCCAGGCTATTCAATATTAACACTGAGAAAAGATTGCAAATGACTTTATCATTTCCTCTGTTATGAAAATGGCATTACTTCTTTATTAGGGATACCTATGAATTATTTTTGTATTTCTAAGATGAATTACAAGTAGAAATGAGTCTTTTAATTAAAAACCTCATGGTTCTAATATGTCATTATCCCATTAGATTCCAAGTGTTTGAGAATACTATACAGATGGTGATGACATACTGCAGCTTGTTAGATTGCTCCAAGAGTGTAAATGATAAAAGGAACAAGAACAGATCCAGAGAAACACCCACACTTAAGAAGGCAGTCAGAGGAGCTGGAGGAAGGAGAGGCCAGAGATTTAGAAGGACATACAGGAGAAAAATCTTCTCATAGAACAAGGCGAGGCAAGATTTTGAACACAGAGAGGGATCAATATCAATTTTTTCACAAGTTACACAGGAGAAAAGTTAAGGACTTTCCCAAAAGAACATCACTGATCTCCACTGAGCACTGTTCCAGGAGAGTTGTGTGCCTGAAACCCTTTTGCTTTAAGAAAGGTGTAGGAGAGAATAAATAAGACCAAGTGAATGAAGAATCTTCTATATACACTGGACTAAGAAAGATAGAATGTTGTATACCACTGTGTGTGTATGTGTGTGTGTGTACACATGTATGTAGAGGTCAGAGGTGTTGACTGTCACCTTTCACTTTGTTTAAGATAGGGTCTCTTTTTTATTGTTTATTGCTGTGTACACCAGGTTGTCTGGCCCTCAGGTTACTAGGGATTTTCCTGTCTGTATTTCCCATCTCACCATGGGAGTTCTGGGATGACAGACACAGGCTACTGTGATCATATTTACATGGGGCATGACAAGGACTTTTCATTTGTTGTGGACCATTGGTGGTGATGTCACAACTGCCTTCTAGCCCTCCTCAGTGCACTGGAAATTGTGTGGTCCCCAATGCCGGTACTCCACAACCTGATGGTTCAGGGCCACATTTAAGGTCAGCAAGCAACTTCGGCCTAGGCAGTCAGCCAGAGCAAATTTAGCTGGGACTTAAACACACCATTTCATGGCCATTTTGCTGATCACAAGCATCTGAGAGACAACCCCGAGTGAAGCCGTTGCTGTCATTACCATGCTGTCCATTCCACTCCATGTGGTTGTATTGTGTTCAAGCAACCAGAACCGGAGTGTGGAGGCTCACAGGGTCCTGAACAAATGAGGGTTTAATCTGAAGTCGTTTGGAACCGGTGGCTTTGTGAAGTGTGCTGGGCCCACACCTGACAAACTGAATATTTATGATTTTGAAACCTTGTATGACAAAATATACCATAACCTGCTGAAGAAAGATAGAGCCTTCTACACGCAGAATGGAATTGTACACATGAAGGATAGGAACCGGGGAATTCAGTCTGGCCCTGAACAGGTCCAGAGCAGCAAAGACCTCTTCTATGTGACCTTCACATGTGAGGAGCTTGTCTATGACTAGGTGATGGAATGCCTGAATGCCAGAGAAGAGGGTGTGTGTGATCAGTGTGAGCATCCCTGACAACGACGAAGAAGCCACCCTTGGCCTTCCTCATCTGAGAGCTCTGCCATAGTATCCAGCAAATGGAAGATGTGGATGACGAGATTGCAGAACTGCTGCAAATGTTCAAGGTCAAGACTGGCAAGACCTTCCTATCCACAGTCTGTTTCTACTGAGGAGGACTGCTGGCTGCCCTCTGATGCCTCCTAAAGTGATCCTCTGCTAGTGCTGCTTCCTGATATTGTTTCTGCATTTAAGAACAGTTATGTTGCCAGATAAACCATGCTAATGAAATAAGTTGTACAACTACCAGATTTAAAAAGCAGTAGGATGTTTGAAGAGTTGGATATTAATAAGGTTTTATCTTTTAAGAAATATTTTATGGTTAATTTTCAAACAGTGTATGTTTTCTTATACATATAATTCCCTTCTGCTCTGACTGGACTTACAAATATCTAAGCAAACTAATCAACTCTATGTTATGAGGGGGAAAACCTAGGGATTTTCAAATATACGTTCTTACTTGTCCTAAAACAACAAAAAGTCCTGCTTAGATTGACCCTTAAAAGGTGAAAATAAGCAGTATAGGAGAAATGTTTAAGGATGCAATGCCTGATAAATTTCCAAAGTTGACTTAAAATTTTTATTACATTTATTTAGTGTTGAGGGACAAGTATGGATGGAGATCAGAGGGAACCTTGTGGGAATCAGTTCTGGGGCTCCAACTCAACTTGTCAGGCTGTGTGGAAGGCATCTGTACTAGCTTATACATTCTGCTAGCCCCCAAAGTTGGCTTCTTTTTTAAAGATGTATTTATTTTTAATTTGCGTGTAAGAGTGTTCACCTGCATTTATGGATGAATGCTTAGTGCCCAAGGAGGTCGGAAGAAAGTGTGGGATCCCCTGGAACTTGATGTAGGAATGGTTGGGAACTGCTGTGTGGGTTCTAGGAACTGAACTCAGGTCCTCTGCATGAGTAGTAAGGGCTCTTAACAACTGAGCCATCTCTCCAGCCCTGTGAAGTTGACTTTTAAGAAGTCGTTTTTTAAATTTATTAACCTTCACGAAGAAAGAAGTTGCATCTAGAAACCTCATTTGGGCTCAGAGTGTCGAGGAGTGTGTCTATAAGGCATGTCACAACATTGGTGGAACAGTGTTAGCACAGAAATTCAAGAAGCTCAAGAATGATGATGGGTTGTACATATGACAAAACACAAATACCTAGAGGAATCAAAAATACAACTGGGAAGTATAAGCTTTATCACTGTTATCATTTAGATTTTTGTTTTGTTTGAGACAGGGTTTTACTGTTTTATGTAGCCCTAGCTGTCCTGGAACTTATTTTATAGGCTAGACTCTAACTCATAGAGATCCACCTGCCTCTGCCCCCTGAGTGCTGGGATTAAAGGTGTGCACCACCACCAGATATCATTTATATCTTAAATCCCACCCCTCCAAAAAAATACGGTCATCAGCCTCTGTCACTATTGGGAGGCTGTGGGTCTTTGGGAGGTAAGATCTAGTGTAAGGAGATTAAATGGTGGTGGGTGTATCCCTTGAAAGGGATATTGAGATCCAAGATGATGCTTTTCCTTTTGCTTCCTGGCTACCATGAAATTAACAGCTTTGCTCCAACACATCTTCCCTACTGTGATGCCTCACCACAGACCTCCAAATAGGCATTCAGACATGGACTGAAACCTTTCAAGCCATGAGTCAGAATAAATATTCCCTTATATAAAGATGATTCCCTCAGCTGTTTCTCACAAAAACAGAAAGCTTACGATCCTAAAGAAGAGGAGGTGAGAGAGTGGGGCTAGGAACCAGAAGAAAAATATTGCATGTTGAGACCTAGACAAAAATGAAATAAACTAAAACCAAGTGAAGTTATGAAATCCCACCTCTAGCATCCAAGGTGTCTAACTTTTTGACATTCTGACATGATGTCATCTACAAATGTGTTAGGCTACATTCATAGTTATCCTTGACATGTGAAGCCTATGGGCCACAAGTTAGATGAAGTGGTTGTAAAGTGTCTCATTTTAAAGGAATAGTATTAAAGATGATGGCTGAAGACTGCTTCCTATGCATGGATTCTACTTTGTAATTGTTAACTCTATGTATATATGCTAGCATTCTAGTGGGACTCGGTAACTAGAAAAGGACTCATGAGATTGGTAAGAGGAGACTTTAAGGGAGAGAGTGGAAAGGGTAGGCAAACACATGATGTGAAAGTGAATGGGACAGTACTGGGGATGGAAGTGTACAATAAGGGCAGGAGGAGCAGTGAGATGAGGGGAAGAGTAGGGGGAGAGGAGAAGATTCAACCAAAATTATGTATGAAAATACAATAAACAAGGTGGATAGCACCTAAGGAATGACACCTTAGGTTATCTTCTGGCCCTTACACATATGAATATGCACTTGACACACATGAACATATACATATAAAAGGTTCATATAATGTGTATGTATGCATACATATAAAAGTTCATATAATATACATACATGTACATGGTATGGCAAAAGGAGTGATTTTAAATTATACTAAATATGATCTGCAAAGGTAACTCTGTAGTCATTGTGAGAGATGAACTAAAGAAATGGTGATGATTATTACCTCAATCTTTGGTTTTTCGAGACAGGGTTTCTCGCCATAGCTTTGGTGCCTAGCCTGGAATTAGCTCTTGTAGACCAGGCTGGCCTTGAACTCACAGAGATCCACCTGCCTCTGCCTCATGAGTGCTGGGATTAAAGATGTGCACTACTACCACCCAGCTATGACCTCAGTCTTAATTGCAAACTATGATTCTACATCAATTAGTTTTGCCCCTTAGAGCAGTTTTATTCTCATTGCTCAATTGAACATTGTGATATGCTATAGAGATTTGCATTGGTATGGATCTTGGTTTATTGGTATAAATTTAAGGTCAATCTTGTTATATGTATATTTCTGCTCTTGA
>LOJH01047889.1:0-13125 GCA_001685095.1 Ellobius talpinus
TCCCCCCTCTTTTGTCCCTCCCTGCTCCCCTGCTCCTCCCCCATGTGTACACATGCATATGGCATGCTTTCTTTTTTATAAACATGATTTTGTGTTTGTGTGTGTGTGTGTGTGTGTGTGTGTGTGTGTGTGCTTGAGACAGACTCTCTCTGTGTAGCCTTGGCTATCCTGGAACTTATTCTGTAAACCGAGCAGGCCTCAATCTTACAGAGATTAGCTTGCCTTTGTCTCCCAAGTGCTTGGTTTAAAGATGTGCACCACCACCACCAGGCTGAATTTTTTTCTTAATGTCAAGGTTTCTACATGTTTTCATGGCTGTCCTAGAACTCACTATGCAGACCAGATTGGCCTCAAACTCAGAGATCTGCTTGCCTCTGCCTTTCAAGTGCTAGGATTAAAGGTATGTACCACCATGCCTCGCATAAACACAAGTTTTAAAAAAAGATTTGTTTACTTATTTTATGTATGAGTGCTCTATCTTCATGTACACCTTTTTTTTTTGCCAGAAGAGGGCATCAGATCTTATCAAAGATGGCTGTGAACCACGATGTGGTTGCTGGGAATTGAATTCAAGACCTCTGCAAGAGCAGCCAGTATTCTTAACCACTGAATCATCTCTCCAGCCCCAAACATGAATATTTTTGAAAACAGTTCCTTACTATGTAGCCTTGGCTAGCCTGAAACTCACTTTCTAACCAGGCTGAACTTTAAAAAGGCTAATTTTACTGTTATGGACTGAATTGGTTTCTTTTAGAATTGGTAAATTAAATACAATTTATTCTTAGGACACTTGAAAAGAGAACAAGGGTATTCTTTTGAAATAGATGCCTCTCAGATGTGAGACTCCTGTGTGTTTAGCTGTTGCAAGTCAACAGAGGAACCCAGGTGGCTAAGTTCTTCCAGAATTAGATAGAAAACTTACCTAAATTGCAGCTGATGCTATACCCTTAAACTAGGTGGAAAACTGCAAATATCTTAAGACAGGCCTTTCAGTGTTGTGTTTAAAGGATGAAAACTGAAACCAATGCACAATTATTGAGCATATATTGCATGCAAGACATTGTACAAACATGAGCTTAGAAGAGAGGTGGTCTCCAGGAAGACACTGCATTGTACAAATACGAGCTTAGAAGAGAGGTGGTCTCCAGGAAGACACTGCATTGTACAAATATGAGCTTAGAAGAGAGGCGGTCTCCAGGAAGACACTGCATTGTGCTAAGCATAAGCTTTCTTGGTTTTGCTTGCCCCCCAGAATTTTTTTATTGCACCTTGCTCAGTAAACAAAAACAGAATTCCATCAGAAAAACACATTCAAATCCATCAAAACTGGGGACCTATTTGCGTGAGAAATACGTCCATGCTCAGACCCATGTGTATTTCAGCCTATTGTGAAATAGGCATGATTTCCTATAGAGCCCATTTCCTTAGCTTCAGAATCCCAACTTGCCGAAGTTTAAAGTCAAGAAGTCTGCCCCAAAACTATTTCCTGAGTGGAGGTTTCCAGGCTCATGCAACAGTAGCAGCAGCAACAACCATCTCTCCTACTTCCCTTGGGGGAAATCTTCTGCCAAAGCTTCCTACTCCCAGCTTGTCAGCTCTCTGCACAGCCCTTCCCTAGGCTGTCAACTGGCCAAGTCAAAACAAAGGCAACCAACACTTACAGGTGCCAAAGGGTTGACTAAAACTTGCAAATGTATTATTCATTTAATCCACATAACACCTTCTGAGGCAGGTTCTGCTCTTGTTATGTGAGGAGAGAGAGGGATTCCAGGCTTACACAGGTGGCAAGACCCAGATCCCACCACCAAGCTGCAGCTCCCCAGCTCTGTTGGCCCTCCATGCTAGACTCCTCCAAGATTGCAAGTGGCCGGAAAGATTTACCTGTGTGCGTTGGGAGGGTCACACTTTCTCACTCTACTTTCCTCACCTTTTTCTATGTTTCGAAGTTTTAAAAGCCTAGAGAAAGCTTTACTCCAATGGCACACCTGAAGACGAGGAGAGCTTCAAGTGGCTGATTCTATTTGTACTGCTTAACATTCACTCTGGTTTAAATTGTCCTAAAAATTGTTTGAATCCCCCTGCTTCACCCTTGTAGGTGGTTTTTGCGTGTCTGTAGTTCTGAGTTTCAGATTCCTGATCTCACCTATACTATACAAGCATGGTACCCTGAGCTACACCACCAACCTTGATGTTGTTTTTATTCACACATGCATATGGGGGCACAGGGAAACAGAGACACCAGAGGTCAATAGCACAAGTCTTTTGTTCCATCTTGTTATTTGAGACAGGATCTGCCCTTGAACCTGGGACTCACTGATGAGCAATACTTACTTGAGTTCCAGGGATTTGCTTGTCTCTGTACCCAGCAGCTATAGCATTTTAAAGACACATGCCACCATGCCTGGCTTTTATGTGGATACTCAAAATCCAAGCTTGGGTTCTTTATCAACTGGGCTCTCTCCTTAGCTCCCTAATGATTTTTTAATGATATTTTATATTTAGCAAAATAAAGCATGTCTGTGCATTAAAAACCATGCTGTAACATGAAACAATTGATAAGAGTCTGAAATTTCCAAGTTTTCTGTACTTACTACCCCAGAGGCAGTTATTTGGATGCTTAAGTACTATGTGCTTTCTCTGACTTGTGATTCTTAGATTTTTATAGTGGTACATAAGATCACACATACACACACACACACACACACCCCACACACAATGAGAACAGGAGTATTCTGGGAAGGAGGAAACCCATTCCTCTGCAGTCCTGCCCAGACACACAAGAAGGAAGATATGACCTGCCCTGCCAAAAAAGATACTGAGCCATGTGGCTAACATTGATAAGAATAATGGGTTAATATAAGTTATGAGTTAACAAGAAGCCTGAGCTACGGGGCCAATCAGTTATAACTAATGCAGAATCTCTGTGCAATTTTGGGGGGATAAATGGCTGTGGGAACTAGGCAGGACAGAAACCCCAACAAGCAGGCCCTCATGTTACNGGACTAATGAAGGGGAGTCAGGAGAAGGGAGGATGAGGCATGCTTCACACAATACAAACTTGTAACAAAAGTTCCAAAAGTAAAGTTATGCACTAAAGAAGCAGATGTGACAGGTGGCGCTCCATGAAGCTGTTCTCTGAGTGGCATTGCCTGCAAACAGGAAGCAGTACTGACCAGCCCCAGATGAAACTGTATCATAGTACAAACCCTACTGAAAGGAACCCAGAGTCCCACTGTTTAGGAAAAATCCACTAGTAGCTACTTGGGATAGAAAGCGAGAGCCTGGGGATGTAAGGAGGAGGCCCTACTCAGCAGGACAGGAAGTTCTCTTTATGTAATAAGGAATATTTTGTGCATTCAGGAACTGCAAGATTGTTTAACAAGAGGCTAAAGAGATGGCTCATCCAGTAAGAGCAGTTGATGGGCTTGCAGAGGACCCTCTTTTGTTTTGGAACCTTAGCACCCACATGGCAGCTTACATCTACCTATCATTCTAGCTGCAGGAGGTCCTCGGGGACCACACACACATGCTGCAAACACATACCTGCAGGCAAAAATTCATACCTATAAAATTGAAATATATAAATGACTAAAATAAAGAAGATGGTCTAACAGTTATAAATACTAGGCCTGCAAAGTCCTGATCTTAGGTAGAGGCCCAGAAACTCAAGGTTGAAAGAGACAACCAAGTCAAGAAAGTTGTTCTCTGACCTCCACACTAGAGCCATGGCATGCACGCACTTCCACATGAAAAAGCACACATGCTTGCACTCACACATGCACACACACCAATAATAATAAAAATTAAAAAAGAAAACAGGTTTTCTTAAAGCTTCATTTGAAGGTGTCTTTCTTGCTTTTCAGTGAAAACTTCATTGTCTTGGTCTCATCCCCTCCCCCATGCCAGCCATTCTCTCCAAGTCCTCCATGATGAGAGCAGGTGCTAGAGGGATGCTGGGGAGGACGGCATCAACTTTGGGATCAACAGAGCAAAACGCAAGCGTGGAACAGCCAGGCTCTTTGGCCCATGAGAACGTGAAGCCCCAGGAGCAGCTCTGCAGGCACACACGCCTTAGAATCAGAGGAATTTGCACAAGCACCCAGGTTTCAAAGGACAGGGTAGCCTGGCTGTCACGGAGATGGAATACTTTCATGGGGTGTGCGCTCTCTCTCTCCGTGAGAGCTCACAGTTCTCCTTAAGTCACTTATTCCATGCATAAAATTTTTAGGTTCGTCAGTTTCTTCACTAAATGGGAATTGAACCATTGTCAATTTTTAATAGTCTATCACTTTTGACTCTTTATCCTACTTGCTTTGGTTGTTGTTGCTGTTACCACTGAGGGGTGGTAATGGTCACTTCTTTGTTAAGGCTCTCCTTGAATCAATCTCTCTCTCCTGAAAATGACCTGGGGCTCCTTGCACACAAACATCGAAACCAAGCAGTCATATTATCACCGTGTTCCTAACCCTAGAGACACTTAGCATGGGCGTGGGTTTGCATAACAGAGAAACTAGTATTGACCTGGTACAAATGCTAATTAGAATGTTGAAAAAAACTCAGGGATAATTCTGCACTAATGCAAAGGTGTGTATGTGTGCGTGTGTGCGCGCATGCATGAGTAAAATACAAGGATGTACATGTGCATAAGTATGTGCTTCTGTAGCCTGTAAGTC
Source organism: Ellobius talpinus (assembly GCA_001685095.1). NCBI lineage: Eukaryota > Metazoa > Chordata > Mammalia > Rodentia > Cricetidae > Ellobius > Ellobius talpinus. The sequence continues at coordinate 4,674 of LOJH01047889.1, forward strand.
ATGAATTATTCGGCAGTGGACACAAAGTTCAGTCTAAAAACAATAAGGAAAAAAACAGCTTGCATTGAATGGATAGAGAAAATTGTTCCCTGTTTCATGTAAGGAGGTGACTCACCGTGTTCAGAGGCATGAGGTACCTAGCTTTCCTGTTCCATCTTCCACCTTTAGAATGGGGACTGGGACACTTGACAGTGTCACTAGTTAAAGGATATTCCAAAGTCTGAGACTCACAGAGTCAACACTGATATAAAAATAAGCATTTGACACTTCCTAGGGTCCTCTTATTCTAGGATGCTCGTCTGTAAAAGAAAAGCAAAATTAGGCTTAACAGACAAAAAAAAGAAACTCAAATTACATGAACATGAGGAATGTTGAATGGGAGAAGGAGGCGAAGATAAGGGAAAAACCAAAGACCAGTGCTCTTCAGGATAGCGTCAATAAACCTGACTTTTAAAAAGTATTTTCCAGGAAACTGCAAGAGCGATATTCCAGCCTCTGCCGCTCAAATTCCCCTGAAATTCATGTCTACAGACAGCCGTGTGGTGAGGCAGTTCATCTCTGAAGGAACATGGGCTCACAATTAAGGTATAAACACGTAAAATACCTCACTGTCTCTTTCTTATCTTTGCCAGTCCCTGTTAACAGAATGTATGGCAGCGCAGAAAAAAAAATCTTTTTCTTTTTTGCCCCTTTGAATCATTTTTTATTGTAGGAAACAGAAATTTCTGGTGTCCTTGTGCTCTGATCCAATTAGACACTTTTGCTTGCTCACTGTCAAAACGAGGAAGCTGCTTAGCCACAAATTGTCTACAGGAAGATTCAGAAGAAAAAGGAATTGCAGTTAATCCTTTCCCAGGTCACACCTAAAACAGGTCTCTGCTAATAGGGAAGTTAGTTTTATTTCAAATATAAACACGCATTTTACAACGTGTTCAAGGGATCAACCCAGAGAAGAGTAGAGTCAGAAGGCCAACTCCACATTAAAAGATCAAGGGCCTGGAAGACGCCTTAGTGGGCCAAGCAGGGTTCCTGTGGCCATGCTTGGTGACTTGAGTTCTTTCCCCAGAATGCACGTGGTGGAAGGGTAGCGCCATCTCTCCCTTAACTCTCTTACAAGTTGTCTCCCTTTCATGTGTGCACCCCACTCTGATAAATTAAACAAACAAGCAAATAAATAAGCAGCAATTTGAAAAAATCAAGTAGGTGGCTGGAGAAGTGACTCAGTGGTTGAAAGTACTTTGCTGCTCTTCCAGGAGGACCCAGGCAGTGTGTGGAATAAAGTTCTCAAAGGGAGATTTATGTAGCAAGCAGCAATTCTCAAACCTGAAACTATTTTGGTAGTGCAAAATAATATGTCTGTTTTAAGGAAATCAAGCTGGATATTGCTGGCAGAAAACAAAATTTCCTTTGAAGCTCTGTGAAAACTGCCTGCAATGGTAAATCAACATCTTAAAGTCTGCATACTTGGTATGTGTGTGTATGTATGTGTGTGGGTGTGTGTGTGTGTGGTCTGTGTGCAGGCACACACATGCTGAGGTCAGAGGAGGGCATCTTGGGTCCTGCTGTATCACTTTATTTTTTTTAGTCCTTTATTTTTTCGAGCCTGGAGCTAGTCTGGCAGCCAGGAAAACCCAGCTGTCTTCCTGTCTTCATCTTCGAGGGTCTTTGAGAGTGCTGAGATCACAGCTGCCTAGATTTGAATGAGGGTGCAGGAGTCTGAACTCGGGCTGTTGTACTTTGAAGCAAGCAAGCGTTCTTACACATTGAGTGATCTCTCCAAACCAGGGTTCCTGTTTCCTTTACTCCTAGTCACCTGTCAGGCTAATATGTATAGTGACTGACATGTACATCCTGCTTGAGAAGGAAATGTGAGCCCTGATGGCGCAGTCCTATGTGCAGGGCAGGATGGTGATACCAAAGAGAAGGCTCCAAGTGGCATTTCACAGAGGACGGAAGTCTGTGAGTACCAACAGCAATGATCTGAGATCCCTGTTACCTACAGTTAGGCAATGCCCTTTTCTGTTTCCAAAGGACACAGGAGCTTGAGCAAAGTCCCCATTAGGAACCCACTTCATTCTCTTTGTGTAGAATCTTCTCGATTTCCATGTAGCCCTCTTTTCCTTCAGCACTTCTCAGTCTGGACTCAGACTTTTTCCTGTCCTGTGTACCAACTCCATTGGCCTTCAGTGTGAGTTCATAGTTGTGAGTCTACTTTGGTGTGAGGAGGATCTTAGCAAGGGAGTTTGTTCCTGTCTTCCGGGTGTACCCTTTCTGTGAGAACTTCTGGCCCTATCTGTGCAATGGAATTTCCCAAGCTCCAGATCATCAACAGACAATTTTAGAAGAAGCCTGGTTAGCCCTGCAAAGCAACTTCAGCGAACTGTAATTCCTGCCAACTGTGGGAATATTCAGAAAAACATATTGATAAGCCAAGTGATAGATATCAGGAGATCCCAGCAATCATTTAAAGTAACTAGCCCTTAAAAATACAAAAGAGAAACATACAGACTATCTAAGGAGGAAAAAGGAGATAATAAGTAAAGCAAGGAAGGAAACTAGATATTTTCTCTAAGATTAGGCCTCTAGAATAGGTGAGAAATACGAAGGGATATATCATAAGGCAGGAAGATTGCAAATGAAACTGGCCGTTCCGTAGCTTTAGTCATCTTCTCCAGAACCACAATTCAAGAACATTTCTTCCCACCGCACGGATCTTTCCCTTCTGTTGACTTGTGTCTTCCTTGACAACCAAGCTGACAGCACCCTGGCACAGGCAGTTGATACAGTCGGCATGATGCAGCCCATCCGTCATGTGGAACACACCCCATGGCAACCAGCAGTCTGATTCAAGGCAGGATAAGGAGAGTTCAGCACACAATGTGGTGTTTAAGGAGGTGATCTGGAAGCATTAAACACGCAATATTGGACGAACCTTTGCTGTGAGTGTGTCAGTGGTATCTCAAGGACATGAAAAACCAGATTTACTCTCTTCCGATTCAAGATTAAATTATTTTTGTATTTCTAAAGTATTTACTATTGTATAGTAGACAAATATCCTTGTTTTTCAGCTGTAGAAACTGAAATGTCGAAAGGTTAAGCAACACTCACAAAGCTACGTGGTGACTCATTTTCTGAATCAGGAAATGAATTGGTGACCCTGATTCCCTTTTCCCTGATTTGACCAGCCAAGAAATCATTTAACACTCTTTACAAAAGTGATTTTCTTATTGCCTCGCACTAGGCACTGAACAGATTTTCTTCTGAGGCATAAAAAGCATAAAATGTGGTACGGGTTGAGGAACAGTAGAATTCAGTCAATAACGTTAATTCATGCAAGTAGTTGTATGGACCACTGATTGAATACAGAAGCCAACATTTTCAGTCTCAATTTATATTACCCATACCTTGAAAATATGCACATCATGTCTCTTTACCTCCAGAAATATAGGAATGCTTATCCCCATCACAGATTTCAAAAGAAAGTTTTTTTAATTGTATTCTGTTATATGCTTTGCGTTTCCTGGCTTGAATTTGTGAATATAAACATAAAGAATGGTGGCACTAGTTTCCTTTATCAGAGAACTGTGTGAAAAGTTTCGAAGATGCTTTGCTATTTCTTATTTTAAATTTCATTATAAAAATTAGCAAATATAAAAGCATCACGCAACAAAATTAACTAGATCCACAGACTGCACAGCAAAATGAACTATACAGTGAGAATATCCATTCCAAACAGTTGTGGTGCTTCACACTGGGTTTTAGACTTTCGCTAGCAGAAGTACTTAAATGCACTCACAATAAACCAAGAATTTTTGAATACCTGTGATTTTATTGATAAAAGTATCCCAGAAGAAAATTTTAAGGGCTAGGGAGAAAGTTCATTAGGTAAATCACCTGCTACCCAAGTATGAGGTCCTGAGTTCAAATACTAGCACCCATGTAAATTCTAAGTGGGTAGAGCAGTCCTTTTGTAATCCCAGTGATCTGGAGGCATGAGATTTCTTAGGCAAGATACCTAGCTAGACTAGTTTAGTTAGAAGGTTCAGTGCTCAAGTGACAGGCGCCTTCTCAAGCATGTCAGAAAAGAACAATTTAGTCCTATGTATTTGTGTGGTGTCATACCCAGCCTTTGTGACAGTCTCTTTGGCAGTCTTAGTGTGGGAGCAATCATGACTGTGTCAGCCAACTCTGTCCCTTGAAATTTACGGGATGTGACTCCTTAATCCTTCTGCCACCTGTTGCATGTTTTCCATTGGCTCCATCTTTACCTATATCCCCTTTTTAAAGCCTTCTTAGAACTTCAGCCTGGGTTCATCAGTATACCTGGAATTTTGCTTTCTGTGGCCTTTGGCTCTTAAAGGGAATTTCTTAGTTAATGGGGAAGAATAACAAAGTAACAAAATATAACAAAAGATTTAATGACTGTTAACTAGAGGGCAGCCTGTCATAGTCCACGTACCACTTGGAAGGCTCTATACTGTGGGCCTCCCAAGCTTACTCCCTCTCCTCAGATTCCTAATATTTCAGTCTCTGCCCTGTCCTATGTGGAGATACTGCCTAGTAAACCACCACAGAAGCATCCTTCCGGGACTTGGGACTTTGTTCTCCGTACTAGTCAGTGACGACTCTAAAGCTCTCAGTCTGCCTTGGTTGTACTACAGAAGAATCAGGATCACTGTTTGCTTCATTTGAGAACAGCATTACATGTGAGCAGAACAGTATTTCAAGGAGACAGTGCCCAGAAACAGAATAATATAGGAAATGGCCAAGTGCCGAGTTTGCCATCCCCGATCCTCTCACCACCAGGCTGCTGCTTCCTTAGCTGAACCTAGGGTTTCTAGATTTAGGCTTTGGGATGAGTAGTCTTTGTCAGTTGGTGTTAATATCTTACTTTAAAGATGAATAAACAGAAATGTCCCAAAAGGCACATGAAAAAAATCCTTCTAGACTACGTGAGTACAGACTGCTAGATCTTGAGCTGGAGATCCTTTACCTTTAAAAGAGGAGGCTGTCTGTGTTTGGGAGTTGTATCACATCCCTGAAAGATGCTGCCAATGTGACACACTCCCCTGAACATTAAGTTAGGGACTATCTTCAGTGACAATCAGTTGTAAAAATAAACGAACTAGCTCATTAATTAACTATCTCCTTTAAGACACTGGAGCTGAAAAGAAAAGTAGTAGAGCAAGCGCAATTTGTATGTCGAAACACAGAACCTCATTAACAAAGAAAACCAGTATGTTAATATCATCTTGCTATCTCTCCATATGCTGTTTCCCAAAGAGGAGGAAAATGTCGTATACTGTCAATTCTCACAGTTTGTCAGACTGGCTGCAAATTCTAAGCCAGCGGTCCTAGGGGAAATGGAAAGCTAGGCTCCTATGGACTCTATCCTGCCACTGAGGAAGACCTAGACTTCTCTGAGGTGTGTTTCTGTGTAAGGTGTATTATTTAGTATAGTTGATTCATCATCCTCGCACTTCCAGCCGGCGGCACTATTACTCCAATGTGAACAAAGCTATCTAATAGGTGGACTTTCTCCTTGACACTCATCATCGGTGTCTTGCACATAGGAATCTTAGACAGAACTTCAAAACTCAGCCCAGGGTTGATTTTAAAAAGTGAATCACACATTTAATTAAAAAAAATAAGAGGAGGGGACTTGTTTATAGTATGAGAGCTAAACAAGAAGGTGGGGCATGTCTGTACTCTAACTTGTCCTGCTGGTACTTCAAACTTGTAGCCGTTTGTGCATGTCCATGAATGATTGCAGGATGTCCTGAGTACTGACTTGGAAATTATAGATAAATTTTAGTGAACAGATGAGTTCGCAAGTATGGAATTGTCCAACTAGAGAATCAGTAGGGCTGGGGAGCTAGTTCAGCAGGTAAAAGTGCTCGCTTCACAGACACGAGGACCTGAGTTCAAATCTCCAGCACCGATATAAAACAGTTGGGCATGTCTGTACATGCCTGTAAACCGAACATTGCAGAAAGTAGAGAGCTGGGTCATGAAACTTTACTAGCCAGCCAGTCTAGCCAAAGCAGCAGGCTTCTGGCTGAGTGACAGGTGCTGTCTCAAGGCAATGAACTGAAGTTAATAAAAAAGGCTCTAATATACTCTGCTAGCCTCTGCCTATGCTCCCAGGGGCAAGGACCTATATAGTCACATGCTATACATGAGGGTTGGGGGAGGAAATCAATACATAATATATAAATTTAAAAAATCATGAAATAAATCTTAACCATGTGACCAATTCTATCCCAGCCCAACTCTATCCTAGGTCACCTCTATCCCAGCCCAACTCTATCCTAGGTCACCTCTATTCTAGGTCACCTCTATCCCAGCCCAACTCTATCCTAGGTCACCTCTATCCCAGCCTATCTCTATCCNACTCTATCCTAGGTCACCTCTATCCCAGCCCATCTCTATCCCAGCCCAACTCTATCCTAGGTCACCTCTAACCCAGCCCACCTCTATCCTAGTCCAACTCTATCCCAGCCCATCTCTCTCCTACCCCACCTCTATCCCTAGCCACACTGGGAAGTCAGTAGACTCTGTTTTTATACTGGGAAGCTCAGCGACCAGTTATTAGCACACTCATCAACTTAGACTCAAAGCCATACCATTTCAAAGCCTCTGAGGCATTTTCAATGATAGTTCTGAGGCTAAGTCAATTGAAGCAGAAGAAATTGAAAATTACTGTGTCACAAAATTAAATCAGTCCGAGGGATAACAACTTAAAATAAATGTTAGTAATAGCATATGATTGTAGGTCCAAAATTGGAAAAGAGTACAAATTGGAAGCCGCTTTTTGCACGTATGCCAGATTTTCATTTCAGCATAACCGTTGCTGTAATATCCTCCTACTAACTTTTTTCATACGAAGTGCTACAATCCCACGCAGTCCACATGATGCTCTGCGCTATTAAGTGAAGTGACAGAAAAATAAGTGAGAGAACAGCAGGGTTATAGTTCCCGATGGCTTGGAATCCATACCTAGCATACAAGTGGTACAAATCCCATGGTGCAGGAGTTTGGAGCCAAGTGTCGGGGAGCTGATAAATGATAGGCTTCATAATAAGGTTTTATTATCAGTGGCTTGCATTCCATCAAAAGTCCCTGAAAATGATGGCCGCAGGATGCCATGCATTGGGGGTGTTTTATAGTTTGTGGGTTATAGCGTGCTTAATATTTTGGATGGGCTTAAGTTTCAAAAGATACAAATAGAAATGTGCATTGATGAGTATAGGAAAGTGATGTTATTAATACTATTGTATAATTGTTTATTATAATAATGAGCTGATTATCATGCAGGCAAAAAAAAATGTTTGACATAGTTCAGAATACCAGCAGGGTTGTGGAGCCCTCTGAGTTTCAGAAGACCTAACAGATCTGGCTATGCCCAAACCTGTGAAGTCTGAAGTTCAAGGGAATTAATTCCATGTATAGCAAAGCCATCTCTCTCACAATTTTTTTAACCAATGAACATTGCGTGGGAAATTGGTTCCATATGGTTTCAAGTCATTTATAAAACTTGAATAATTAAAATATTCATTGGTAAGAGCTGCCTGGTGTCTTTAAAGTCAGGAAATTATCTTATGCCAAAAGTAGACAAACTCAAAAACCCAAAGGTCAAGTTAAGTTTGAAATTTCACATTCCAAAATGTAATTACTCTAACATAAATTGCTCGATATTCTCCTCTTATCACAGAGTAGAGAAATGAGAAGCCCCTTTATTCTATTGCAGGGTTAGTTATTTGTTTTCAAGCTTGAAAAAGGTTTGCTTATACATCGTTCTTTGGCTAAATCTACAGCAGAGTATTATTGGAGAAGAGCCTTGGGTAGTGATGGCATTTTCAATAAAATCCTGTCAGCTGTTTGTAGAATAATAAATACATTTTGTTTCAATGTATCTAAATATTTTTACTAGGAGTTGTAATTATAATTCCCATTTTGTAGATTTATGAATCAAGGACTTCATATATCAGGTAGCCCGAGAAAGCATATTCTAACTGAATAAGTTTCCTGTAATATTTTAGACATGGTTACTGTTCGGCAGGCATTAATTAAGAAGGCAGACAATAACTTTAGCCCAGTGAAAAATTACACAAAGCCAGGGTTCATCTATTTACTTCTGGAAAGAGAGATTTGAGTAAAAGGTAGAAGTGAGGACAAGTAAAGCTGACAGTGTTTCCTGCACATAGATAAATTTGAGCTGAAAACCTGTGTTCAAATTCTGACTACCCCACTTACAGCTAGATCTATGACCTTAGGTGAGTCACTTGATCTTATTCTCCATTGCTTTGTCTCTAAAGCATTTTATATATTGAAAAGTGGAGTTGGGAAAATGGCTTGGTTGCCTCGCAAGCATGTGAACCTGAAATACATCACCAGAGCCACTGGGAAGTAAACTGGTGTGCTGGAGAACACTTATTATCCCAGCACTGGT